>BGNK01001963.1:71941-118843 GCA_003297005.1 Symbiodinium sp. clade A Y106
GGCTTTGTGCCTTTGAACATCAAGGTCTCGAGAGACTTGTGTGCGAGTGGGCATTAGTGCCTTCGGTACCGGATCGATCATTGCAGCCTCTATCTTTGCAGGGCATTCTTCCATCAAAAGGCAGTCTTACTTGTAGCTTGCAGGATTTTGCGGGCGTCCTGCAGAAGAGCGCAGTGGTCCACTTTGAATGTTAGACCATGACATGAACTTGACACCTGTAAGGCGAAGCTTCATGTTGGAGCGATTTTAATAACCCTCCAGTTGAGGTCTGCCTGCATCAGTAGTATCAGTAGTATTAGTAGTATTAGTAGGAATGATTAGTAGTAATAGTAGTAATAGTAGTAATAGTAGTAATAGTAGTAATAGTAGTAATAGTAGTAATAGTAGTAATAGTAGTAATAGTAGTAATAGTAGTAATAGTAGTAGTAGTAGTAGTANTAGTAGTAATAGTAGTAATAGTAGTAATAGTAGTAATAGTAGTAATAGTAGTAATAGTAGTAATAGTAGTAATAGTAGTAATAGTAGTAGTAGTAGTAGTAGTAGTAGTAGTAGTAGTAATAGTAGTAATAGTAGTAATAGTAGTAATAGTAGTAATAGTAGTAATAGTAGTAATAGTAGTAATAGTAGTAATAGTAGTAATAGTAGTAATAGTAGTAATAGTAGTAATAGTAGTAATAGTAGTAATAGTAGTAATAGTAGAGAAATAGTAGTAGTAGTAGTAGTAGTAGTAGTAGTAGTAGTAGTAGTGGTAGTAGTAGTCATATCTGCGGAACTGCACTCTGCTGGCTGGCTTTAGGGTCCTTAAGTTGAGCTTTTGCTAGTTACTTAGCCTCGTTCCCAATTTTTTTTGGATTCTGAGGCCCGGAATATGTTCATTGTCACACCTTTTTTGAGCATCACTCCATCCCAAGTATCATTTGTTTGGGGCCGTTCTGGCTCCGTAATATGAACTCATCTTCCGCCAAGAATTTCTGCCCCGCGGAATATTTTTTTAATTGTCACGCCGAATACTAAAGTCACGCCAACATTACCCGATGTGCGGCAGGACGTCACTGAGCTGGGCAGAGCAATGGTTGGAGCACAGCAGGTGGGATGGGGATGGGGGGTCTGGTATTCAGCACGAAGTCGTGGTGGGACCGATGAGAGCAGGTCGCGGAGGACTTGAAACGCTTACTTAACACCGCCAATGCTCCCATCTTCGAGATCGATGTGGAGGGTAAGGCCGGGCATGGCGAAAATGTGTGTCCACTCAGCCAGGGTACGTGTAGAGTGCCAGAGCTGCGTTTTGGGAGGTGGTGGAGTGGAACCGGAAGGTTGCCACCATGACTGCTTTCTCAAGAGAGGAGGTTCAACTCAGCCTTTACTTGCTCCTTTACTTGCTTTCGGGATCGACTCGCTGGCTCACTCTTAGCTTCAAAGGGCAGATCGACTGTCCTCGATGCTTTCTTGGCAGCTGGGGTATGCAGTGCTGCTTGAATTCTCGGCTCAAGCTTCACAGAAAGACCTGGGAACATGGCGGTGAACAAACGGTGAGAGCGTGAAATGCCCAGCAGAAGCAGAAGCTGGTCTGGAAAGTGACTGAGTCAGCCGTGAACTGTATAAGAGAGCGCAATGCTCAGGATTCTGCTCCAGCGTCGAAGTCGGAAGCAGCCTGCTGTAGCGAAGGCAGGGTTGCTGAGGGTTTCGAATCCAGCTTGAGTTCAAAGTCCGACCTGGACATTGGAAGCAGAGAAGCGTCAGATTATGGTCCGCAAATTGAGATCTAGAGCTGCGCTCTGTGCAAGGCAACGGATCATGGGTTTCACGTTCTACATCGGCGAGCTGCGCGTGTTCTTTCCATATGACAGCATCTATCCGGAACAGTAGCTCGATGGCATTTGTGCCTGGATTCGTGAACTGGTAGCAGCTGCATCAGAAGGCTGCAGTCTGCTTTGGTGGTGGAAGTAGGATTTGAATTGTGATCAGAAATGCAGGCTAGAGGCAGCTAGAGGCTAGAATCCGTGAATGAAAAACGGGGCTCAATGGCAGAATTCGGCCTGGTACCGGTACAGCCGCTATTGCCGGCGTTAGACACCTTTTGTCTTGCCATTGCTAAATACATGCGGGTAGTGCCATGAGGGTATCGCAGTCGGGCCAAGAAGTGTGTCTGGCCTGGTTGAGGGATGTTTCTTGAACAGTTTAAGTGGCGCTTGTCCAGTCACAGGGCCTGTAGCAGGAAGGCCAGCGTCAATCGAGGTACCGCTACATGTGCGAGTTGAAGCGGGCATTGGATGCCAAAGGTAATGGCGTCCTTGAGATGCCGACGGGTACAGGCGGGCTTGCATTCCCTTGCTTCCAATGCGCTGAGGGGCCGCGAGAGAGAGCCGTATGAGGCAGCTGTTCTCCTCCTCCGGTAATGCATTCAAGACACATCGTGCTTCACACCGCCGCCTTCTGCTTGCAGGAAAAACTGTCACCTTGTTCTCATTGATCACCTCGCCGCTTGCTTTCGTCAGAGTTGTGACGCAGCGGGAACTTGTAACCGTACAGATGAAAGTGTCGACGTTGTCCCGCTGAGGTACCAGTGGGCACACCCGGAAGTGGGTCGCTTGGTCTATTGCACACGGACAGTTCCCGAGATGAGCAAAGCTCTTGAGGAGCTGCGCAAGGCCCGGCGAGGGCAGCGTCTTGCGACACGTTAGCAGAACAGCGCAGCAGCGTCAGGTCATAGACTTCCGCGTGGAGGTTTTAGCCAAAGATCGGGCTTCGAAGCAAAGACCGCGCCCCAGAGACCAGACATGGGGTGGCAGCTTCAGGTATTTTTCAGGACTAACATCTTTTGAAATGCGGCTTGCTAGTTTCTGCGTGGGCAAGGTGAGGACTGCGCTCAAGAGCCGACCGGCTTGTCTGCCGGGCACATCTTGGCGGTGGCTTGCCTAGACGTTGTACAAAGACTTAGACCTTGCGCCAGTGCTGATTGGACCAGTGCCACTTGAGGTCGGACTATCTGCAAGACGCCACTTGTACTGAAATTTGCGTGGAAGTCCCGGCAGGCGCATGCGTGGCGAGGCACTATGTGCAGGAGATGAAGCATATGAGCTCTCTAGCCAACAGCCAAGGCAACATGTGCGTCCACCCCGAGGTCAGCAAGGAGGGCGATCGAGAGCGCGTGGACGAGCTTGCGGGCTGAACTGTGTGGTAGATGGAAAGCAGCATCGAGTGTCATTGTCGCGACAGTTTCTCGGTTGTTCGCTGACTGAGGATGTGCCGACAGTTGACTGCTCCATGGGCAAGGGAGAAGGGGAACAGGGACAGCCTTTGCACGCACTTCGAGAAGTCACGAGGCAAAGAAATCCATCAGGGGATTCTGGCACAATCGGGTGAAAGGCTTGACACGTTTCTGCTTCCTCGACTCTGTACTTCTTCTGTTGTGAACCTGTAAAGAAAGCCTTTGTTCACGACATGATGGTAGTAGCAGCAGGCGGAGTAGTAGTACGGGTGATGCCCAAATTCCTACATGACTTTGAACATCCCCACGGCTCCCCTGCTACCCCTAATTTTAAATATTGCATTGATGCAGGGGCTAAAACTAAAACCAAGCCCTGTGCGACTGCCTAAAATCCCGCATGACCCGATGGCGATGCAACATTGAAACTAAGGGGTTGCGGGGAAATGGGCACTGCGACGTGAGATATGTGCGATGACCTAGGTCATGCAGGATTTTGGGCATCAACGGTAGTGGTGGTAGTGGTAGTGGTAGTGGTAGTGGTAGTGGTAGTGGTGGTAGTGGTAGGAGTAGTAGAGGTACAGTAGAAGTAGAAGTAGAAGAAGTTTACTTCGCATGCACCCAGGTACGAGACGGCACTCGCTCACCAGTCGCAGCTCCTCGATACAGGTTGGACCGCATGCTTAGGGCATCACAGTCAGGTGGTGGAATCCCGTAAGGCGATTGCTGTTCGAATGACCCGCTCTTTCCGCAACAGAACCTTCGGGTAACCTTGGGTGCAGCATGGCGTAGACCCGGCCGGACCTCGCAGAGGCATTTACACCATCGAGGACCTGCGCGCCAAGGGCCTGGAGTCGAAGCTTGGCTTTCCACAAAGATGCCATCTCTGACGTGATGTGTCAGTGCCGAAGCCATGTGTCTTCTGCATGAGTTGAAGCATGTTGACAACCGAAGCCAACCGCTGGCTGTGTGTGACATGCAGACCACTGGAGATTTTTGTTCGGTGATCTTGTTTGAGTCATGGCTGGTTCTCACTGCATCCAGGGGCTACGGATGGTGCCCATACTATGCTGCGCGCCGACTGATTCAAGCCTCGAGCGTGGTCGTGCTCAACTATCAGTGCATGCCCTAACACTCGAACGTGGTAGAGCTCGCGTGAAGACCAGCTGAGCATCCGATGTAAGCGTCTTGTGCTCGTGGCACCTCTCGCACCTGGAGGTACGTCCTGGATCCAAAGGTGTCTCTGGCGTCAAGCCTGGGTGGGGCTCCGAGCCTTCCTGGAGCACGAGCGAATGCACGAGGCGGGTGAGAGTGACAGCAGCCGTTAGAGCCTTAGGTCCGTAGGTGTTTGCGCTCGCAATTTGAAACCCTTCCTGTCACTGTTGTCACAAGTAGGTGTGCCACTGATCGATCTTTTTCGGATTTGCTTCTGTAAACCTGAGGGGGAGACCATCCAGAAACAGGCAACCTGCTGCTCAGGAGGTGGTTCCTCGATCGAGCCGAGCATCGTGGTTTTTGACGAGGCTCTTCACGCTTCTCTGATTGCACAGGCTGCTGTAGAGGGAGCGTGCATCATGTGCTTGCTCTCGTGTGACCATGGCCATCGCACCTCGAGATGCTTCGGGTCGGAAAAATGCTGCGACTCGGCCACATCCTTGGAGTGGCAATTTACGTTTCACTTCCATGGCTTCCAGGTGCTGCGGCCTGCCCCGATGCCGTGTGCAAAGAAACCCAAGCAGTCTTTGATGAGGTTGACTCTGCCGACGAAGAGGCTTTGCTTCTTGAGCTGCTTCAAGTGAGTACGAAGCTTGAGCGCCGCGGGGGCGAACAGCACGCCCAACTCGCAGCTGTCCAAAATGTGCCTGGCACGGATCGGCAGTCGATCTTTGGCAGTCTCCTTGCCGCGAATGCTGGACGGGTATCTGTTGTGCTAGCAGTCGTGGTGCCTCATGTGGTTGCCTTTTCCATTGCACTGTTCCTTCGCCGACGCGCCGGCGGGCCTCAAAAGACCGTCGAAGTTCTTCAGGAGGAGGAACAGCTCGAACCCCCACGCAGCACCTCCGTCGTGTTTGGAAATATAGACTGTTTTTTCTGGTGCACGTGTTGACATGAGCTCTAGTCTTCCGATGCTTACATGCCAGTACACTATGCCAGTACGGAGGAGGCCCGTTTTGTTTGACAGGTCTGTCTTACATCGTTGAACGAGTTGGTCCAATGTGGATCATTCACTTGCTGGGAATCTTCTCCGTGGCAGCTGTTGCACCGAGCATTCCCTACATGTGCTTTGGCGTTACACCCATGGGCCCCTGCTCTTTCAGGGAGGGGCGTTCGTTGATTCCTTTGATTCCTCTGTCTGCGACAACCACTTCATAGCTCAGAATAGCTGGAGGACGGCACCTGCCGACCAAGGTACTTGAATTACTTTGCGCGCCAACACGCGGAAGGGCCCACGGACTGCGCAGTTAACATGGCTTCGTTACCCTGTAGCCGAGCTGCGACGGACGCGATGCAGCTCGCCGTCGTGAGAGGTGGGAGTGTGATCGACGGACTTACGATCCGAAGCTACAGGTTACCAGGGCAACTAGTAACTAGTGTCGTTCTTCTGTGTGCTGCTTTTGAAGGCTTGGCCGGGCCTGTGGTTCAGTTCTTGACAGGGCCAACGCCGCTTGGCAACAGAGCGGCCAAGGCCCGCTTGGTCTCAGTCTCTCTCTCTCTCTCTCTCAAAAAAACTCTATATATCCCTTTTTCTTTGCCGGTCTTAAGCGTTCTCTTCTCTTCTGTTCTACTCACTGCCGCGTCTTCCTAGGCTGGGTGCGATAAGCGACTCACTCGGCAGACGACCGGCGATCCTTGCCATTCGGATCAGCATGGCATCCCGGATCTTAAAGCTAAGCCGGCAGAGCCGGACAAGAGGTCCCAGGTCCTAGCTGTACTTTTCGGATTACCTAAGCACATTGCTTGTCCATTCTTGTTGGTTCGCTCGTTGTTCAGGCAATCACTAGTGTGACCTCTGCTGCGGTGGTCTGGTTCAACCTTTCGGCCATGTGGGACTTCTGGATAGGCTTCCTTGCTCTCATTCCCGTCTTTGCTGTGCCGACGGCCTGGTACATTGACCGCGTTGAGCATGCCCCAAGCATTGTTCGAGCAATCACGTTCGTGGAAGGCACTTGCATCCTGAGCGGGCTGCTTGGGATCATGTTGGGAAGTGTCCTGAGCATGAGGATGGCATTTCTGGTGGGTATGCTCGGGAAGCTTATCGATCTTTTCTTGGCCATCTTCTGCTTGCCGGAGTCATTGCGAGCGGAGCAAAGAATTCCTTTTTCTTGGTCCCTGCTGGTGCCCACCACCTCCTTCCATGCCCTAGTGCAGAACCCATTGGTCCAAAAGTTGACAGCTATTGGTGTGATTGATGCTTTTCACTACACGGGGTGGCTTTGCATCTTGGCCAGGTTCCTGCAGCAGCATTTTGCTTGGAGCCGGCATGATAGCTACCTTGGGGGGCTGTTGGATGCAGTCTCTGCCATCGCATGGATGGCAATTGGGGTCAACCTGCTCCTGCCCGCTCTCGGTCGAGTGGGAGTACTCGCCACTAGCACCATTTCGGTCGGATTGGCGAGCGTAATCATCATGCTGGCGACCAGGCCGTGGCACATCTACCTCGAAAGTGCTTTGTTTGGGGGTCTGCCACTCATGAGTTCGGCAGTCTTGGTGGCAATCATTGGCAAGGCCAGCAGCGCCGAACAACAGGGAATGCTGCAGTCGACCTTGAACCTCGTAACACAAATCAGCGGTGCATTGGGTGGTGCCTGCTTTAGCATTATATACCAGTTTCTGGATCCTACCGCACCCGGCGCACCCAAATGGAAGATGGGCGTGTATGTTCTGTACGGAGTGGTGTTCATAATTCCAAGTCTCTTGCTGACCTTCTCCCTTCGGAAAGAAATTGAAGAACCCGCGAAGCCTTACAAGAGTGTGGACACGAGGTGAATTGCTCGGCAGGCTCCGCGCAGGGCGTGCAGTCTTTACAGTTCGGGAAGGGCGAGCTGCCGAAAAAGACTGGACCGTGCTGCCACCCCCCCCTTTTCCTATCTTTCCGGAGTTGCAGAGACTGCTGAACTTCGAGCCGTATGGCCCAATGTTTTATGTCAAGGCGCTACTGTGGCGTTTACGGTGTTAGCATCGGTAAGGCGATCTCTTCGCAGGTGTGAGTAGCTAACAGTATCAGCTGGTAGTAACGAGCATTGTACATGCTTGAGCAGCTCGGCCCTTCTTTGCTGCCAGCGGCCATGGACGTGCCAGTGGTCGTAAAGGTCTGCATCCAGAGAATTAGTGGCCAGGAGCTAGAGTTGGATGCTGAGGTGGAGGAGACAGTTGCAGAGCTGAAAGCGAGGCTCACGGAAAAGTGCCAAGTCCCTCTTCTCTGTCAGCGACTCCTCCTGCAAGCACCTCCGCCCGAGGATTTCAGGGAGAAGCTTATGTTGGTCATGAAAAAAAGGGCCTCGGAGATACTCAATCAGCTAGATGTCCACTCTCTGTACGAAATGAAGGCGATCTTCAGCCCAGCACGTCCAATGTACCAATGCTTTGCAATTGTCTACCGTCTCATCGCATCTTGCCCATCTGTGAAGAGTCTTCCGCGGAGACGGGCAAATCCGCGGTCGGACCCGGGACCTGGATGGGACGTGCTGAAACCATTGCTTTGCGGTCACACCTTAGATTTCATCCGCGGCTTGCAGGAGTTTCCTGAAGAAGTGGTCCAGGCCAAGGTGCAACAAAGCCAAATCCATCAGGCTGACAGCATTGCCCAAGACATGGGATCCACCTTCACTCCGGGGCATCAAGCCAAGTTCAGCAAGGCCGGCAAGATCCTTTGTGAATGGGCCTTGATCTCCATTGAGCTGTACAAGACGTGGGCTGGCAAAGAGCTTTCTCCGAAACTCGAGGACACGTTCCCCTTGTCTTTGTATTCAAGCGGTGGTGAGCTGAAGCTGTCGTTGCTGACAGATGTCGAACCAGCGTTTGCGAACCTGTCCTCGGACTTCGAGCACGTGCTGGAAGCAGTGCAGGCCCTTGCTGTTCTTGGGAACAACTGTTTGGATCGTGCCGTGCCTGCTTTGGTGGAAAAGCTAAAGCATTGGGAGCCAACGATTCGAAGCGCAGCTTGCGACTCACTGAAGCATCTTGCCCACCAAGATGCAGCAACGGCTGAATTATTGCGAGGTCACCTGGGGCCTTGCATACCGCATCAGCGCCCGAAGCCTTGGCCTGCGTCTGTCGAGATCATGGACGTTCTTGTAAACTTGGCTGGGGACCATCTGCACACTCTGTCCTGGCTCGTCGGAGTTATGTGTTTTGCAGACCCTGACGACAGGGAAATTGGCTGGTCATACTTCCAAAGCGTGGAGCAGTACGCGGATGCTGCTCAGCTGACTGGTCTCCTCGTCTCATTCATGAAAGAAGAGGAGATTGATGATGTGAGAGAGCTCAACACCTTCTTTGGAAATGTAACCAGAAATCCAGAGATTCGTGATGCACAAGGGATGATCTGCGCTGCCCTTGCAAAGGCCGGGAAAACTCCACGCGTCGCGAGTCTGATTGATAATTGTGGGAGAATCTACGGTATTGTCGTCAGTCTTGCGAGCGAGGAAGGGTTGACATGAAGTGACATGCAGCACCAGCAGACGTGATGTGTCATGGTGTGTCGATTGTGACTGTGCTGCGATGGGTTGGCAGGTTGGCGAGCGCAGCAATGTGGTGGTAGAGTTGCTCGTGAAAGAGCTGGCAGTGACACAGGCTCGGGCCACGCGTCCTGTTGAGCGTGCCGGCGGGACCCTCGACAGGCACCCTTCCAGCGTGCCCGGGCAGCCGCCGTCTTGGCGAGAGTGGCGGCCATCGAAGACGAAGCAGTGGTCAAGGCACATAGAACTCCACTCCGACACACCACCGTGTTCATTTTGCATGCTGTCCCTTGATGTCCCTTCCGTGGCGGCATGTGCCAGGCTTTGCTGGACGATCTGAGCACGTCAGAAGGTCTCTTGGCCAGCAGTCTTTCGATGTGTTGTCAGCGCCGCAGAGAGCCGAGAGCACGAAGCAGAACTGTTAGTTCAAGCTTCGAAGCATGACGCGGAGAGTTAAGGCATTAAGGCCGTTAAGACCAAAGCAAGAGCCGAAGACTGAGTATTCTCTGATGTTCTTGCTGTGCTCAGTTTATGCCGAACGAAAGGGTGTGACAGCGAGAGACACTGGGAGAGTTTCATGCCGACCTCTGTTACTCGACGGCGCATGGGGTGCCACCCTCGGCGAGGGGCCATCCAAGCATCCTCCATCCCAGCAATCTGGCGAGCAGACGCGCTGTCGGTGTAGATGGCGAGGGGCTTGGTGAGTTCGCCCCAAATGTGGGACGCCAACTGACCTAAACCGGCAATTTCCTTAGCGGCCTCAGCGATGGCGAAGAGTTCAGCTTCAGCGGAGGATAGGGCAACTACGGTTTGTAGCCTACTGTACCCTTTTACGCAAAACCACAGGGATCCGGCCACAACGTAGATAAGAAGAAGAAGAAGAAGAACAGAGATTTGCAAAAGACCCTACTGCAAATATTCCCCTAACTATTATGTGCAGGCTTGTGCATCTGCAGCAAAGGGTTCCTATTTCTACTGTTCGTGCACGATGCTTGCAACGTCCTTGCCCCCCTGCCTCACCTTCATGGCGTCATGCATGTCACAGTCGTTGTCATGGCGAGCATGTTCAACCTGCCGCTATGCTAAGAGCATGCTCCCCATCGCTCTGCGATCAGGAGAGCACTTGTTGCTGATGTCCGGTCATTTGGCATCGCTTTCGCCTTCCTCCCATCCGCAGGCACCCCGTGCCTGTATAGACAGATGCAGGGATAGGATGATCGATAAACAAGACAGGCAGCCAGTGTCTGCTGAGATGGCAGGGGTTCTTGGTCACAATTTTGCATGCGTCAGATCCTGAGCGGACTTCGTGCTGAACTCAAGCGGAGAGGTGGTGCAGGATGCCAGGACTGAGAGGGTTTGATACCCGAACCCCCAACGACACCAATTCCGCGAGCTTGCCAGTGTCTGTTTCGACCCCAATGTCGACAGCGACGCGTTGAATGCCTGCCCTTCACCTGCAGGCGGTTATTCAGCGAGTTGCGGCTTGTTCCGCTTCCGAGGATCAAGTCATCTCCGTGATTTTAAGTTTCTTGGGTAACATTGGAGGGATTTCTTATGCACATCCTCTCCTCCCGAGCATTGTAATACTTCGTAGAGCTGCAATGAGTGTCTCTGTGCTCTGACCGAGCCATCGGCAATTATTGTATGATTTAGTATCCTAGCCTTTGCGACAGTTGTCGTTCTTGAAACCTTACTGTTGACAACTACCGCTACTGGCCTCCGCCTCTTCCTTCTCCTCGTGCTCCCTAAGCATGGGAAACCCATCCAACTTCCCGACGCATGTTTGGAGATCAAGCGCAAGTCAAGGCTACCTGAAGAACTCACGTTGCTTTCTGAGCCACGAGTGGCCGGCCTCTGCCGCTTGACTGGAATTTGTCTTGCCGCTGAGCCGGTCGTGCTTGTGATAGTGACCTGGCATGACCTGGCTAGAATGTGACGATCTTGCGTTGTGAAGAGGATTTCGGACCTGGGTGAACTGCACAGCCGTCCGAATTTGTTGCAGCATCCTCTACTCCCAGATTCGACCGATTCAACTTCTAACGGGCCTACTTCTTGCAGACATTGTGGTCCTCACTACATCCAGGCAGCATCTTTTAACCGCTCGAACGCCTAGGTCGTGACAGCCCTGGATGCGGTCGGACCAGCTGCAAGCTCTGGCATCCCTGGAGCCCGGGAGGCCGTGAACCTGGCAGCTAAGGCGAGGAATGCAAGTCCTGCAAGTGGAGTCGGCAGCCGTCTTCCTGTGCAATGGGCTTGAAGCTGCACTGGCTGCGCTGAGGAATTGAAAACTGCCTTGTCTGTGGAGGCTTTGTGCAAGAAGATGATTTCCGGGCACGAGCAGTGCAAGCCCCCGCTGCTGAAACTTGCCACCAAGTATGGCCTGCCTGATGGTCTCAACGGTGCACCACGGTTGCACCGACGGCTACAGTAGCTGAACCTGTCTGACAGACAAACACAGAGAAACTTCGTCGCATCGCATTCAGGATTTGGTGAAGGGCCTCTGCCAAGGCAGGCCGAAAGTGCAGGCCTCCTGCCACGCCGTTTTGAAGGAGTCACTGAACGGCAAGGACATCAGTCTGGTGCTCGTCCCTGGGTGCAGAGCCAGCCATGCGCATGTGCTGTCTGACTTTCTGTCGGTTCTTTCGGGCGGTCAATTGTGTATGAACATCATGATGCGATGGGATGGGGATTTGGCTGCGCAAGAGTAAGAGTCAACTCTTTCTTAATTTCCGAGCATTGCTCGGCAAGGCGAGCACCAAAATATGTAATCGTAGGTTTAGAGGCAAGGGGTCTTTGCCGAACCTTTCATGTGCATGAAATCTGCTCACCTTCTGAACGGGCATTGTAACATGGACAGTGGAGATTAACTGTTCACTTGTGGGTTGTTCGCTGTTGGCCTGCTGGCTTTTTCAACATCCAGGATGTCATCGACAATGACATTAATGTGGCGACTCGCTGCTTAGCCGTAGAACTTCTGCCACATTGCTCTTCGCGTGGCCAGTGCGATGTGATAGAGATGCTGCTCCGACTGGCGACCGACGAAGACGTGGTGATCAAGTCCACAGCCATCGGGGTCATTGGGCAGTGTGCGCACTGGGACGCAAAGGTTTGTGAAGTCTTGCGAAGGCAGTTGGAGCACCAAGATGCCCACGTCCGTTCGGCTGCTTTGTTATCTCTGAAAGATCTTGAACTTGAGCACGACAAGGATGCACTCTTCGACACCCTGTCCAAGTGTCTGGACGATCCCGCTTCCAACGTGGTGCGTGGGGTGGTGCAGTGTCTCGAGTGCTTGCTGGACGGTCGCGAAGCTGTGATTTGCCAACTGGCCTCTCCGCTGATCGACCATGGCGACGCAACCGTTCGAGAAGCGGCAGTTACACTGTTGGGCAGCCTGCCAGAACTGCAGCCTCTGCCTGATTTCGAGTCGAGAGAGCCTAAGCTCTGTTGTTCTTAGCATAACTTGTCGATTCGTCCAAAGCTCCCCTTCACAACCTGTGGGCCAAGGCAAGATGACCAACGAAGGTCAGCGGGAAGCCTTGAGTGTTTTGAACGCTGCAGAAGGCCCGCAGACTGTGAGATCTCAAGTAACATCCCATCGTCTCTACACTACTCCCGTAGCCGTAGCTCGCATCAGGCACCGACAGTGTCGAAGTGCTTGTCAAAGCTTGGGGCTGAGGACGACCTTGGCCCGAGTCAGATGCTCGCGTACGAGAAGCCTGGGACAAAGCCCTCGAAGCATTGACCGGAAAATGATGCCGGGCGGTCGGTCGAGTCGACTCGGTGACCTTCGAGCGGCCACCTTCGAGCCTTGCTGAGCCTTGCTGAGCCTTGCTGAGCCTTGCTGAGCCTTGCTGAGCCTTGCGAAGCAGAGGCTTCGGGCTCGGGTGAAACTCTGTGATCTTGCCAGGCGACGGCGTCGCCGGGTCTTGCCAACTTCCAGAACGGTTGTTTGTCATGTTGTGCCGCCCTGATGACGCTGTCAAACGAAACTCATGCAGAGATAGGAGGCAGAAGATGCAGGTTTTTCGGACACAGCACTCCGACAATGGCGAAGCATGGCACAGTGACTGCACCACCGAGCGATTCAAAAGGTGCTGCCCTCCCCAAGTGAACCTGATAAGCTTGACTTCTTCCACTGAGCATAAACGCCCTGTGTTCATGTCGTCTTGTTTGCTGCTGTCTTGCATGTCAAAAACCGCAGGATGTGTGATCAAATTGCGTGGTGTGCCTAGTTGCTGTGTGGGCATGATCGTCAAAGGCACGCGGCCAGTACTGGCTTCCAAGCAGCTATGGCCCCGAGAAGGCAGCACAACGACGGCTCGAAGTTTGCCGGTCTTTGCTTCCCCCGATGTTTGCAGGCGGAGCACGCAAACGCATTGGGTCCAAAATGCTGCTGGCGCGCTAGCCATGTGCAGCTTGGTGTCGACATGCCCTCGAAGCGTGCGCCAGTCTGTCCGAAGCTTGAGATTTTCAAAGACAAAGCTACAAGCCGTTTGTGTCACGGAGTCTGCCCAGGCAGATGCACAGGCAGCCGCAAATGAAGTGTTGGCAGCTGTTGGGCCGAGAGGGCCCGGGCCTGGATTCGCAGTGGTCCTCATTCCACGCAGGCTATCTACCGGTGCGCCGGGCATTGTTCAGCACATAGGCTCCAGCCTTGGTGCGGCAGTGTCAGTTGTGGCATGCACATCGGGCGGCCCGACTTTGCAGCTGGGTGTTATGGATGTGCAACCTGGTCTTGTTGCGGAAGGCTTTTCTTTGACTCCTGATACCGTAGATGCGGATCTACAGAAACTGGGTGGTTCACCTGGCTCTGTTTTCTTGCTGGGCGATCCTGCTATCTCGGCACCCGGCTTGGCCCGAACACTTGGGACCGTCGACAAGAAGTGGCCAGCGTCTGTGAAGTCAGGGATGATGGCAGCTCCACCAGAACAGCCCGGAGGGCCAGCCGTCTGGATTAATGGCAAAGCCGTTCCTGGGGGATTTGTAGGGCTTCTGCTGCCCGGCCCTGCCTCAGCCATGGTTGATCTCCTCGGCTGTGTGCCGGTAGGAGGCGAATTGGAAATATTCGAAGCAGATGTGCAGCGTGGAAAGCCACCAGCACTTCTGCAGATAGGCACGGATCAGGAGGGGGATTACCGAGACGTTGCCGAAACCGAGAAGGGCACTGCTGGAATTCCCCGACGGGTGGGAATTATGGCCGCGCAGGCTCTCAAAAGCGTCATGGAAGAAAACAAACTCGGAGGGCCAAAAGAGATCCTCCTGGGCTTGTCGCGGCCTACAAATAACCCAACCAACCCAACAGGCAACCTGGCAGCGGCTTGGTCACTCTTCAATTGGGTTGGCGTTTCCAAGTCGGGTGCGGCAATGCTCGCCGGCGGTGATCCCGTGGCAGAAGGTTTGATGCCGACTGGAGCCCTGCGCATGTGCCAGTGCTTTCGGGTGGCCCCGGCCAGTGCAACCTGGCAGCGTTTGTTATCCCAGTGCCAAGGACCAGCACGAATGGCATTGGCACTGGCAGGTGGCAGAGGTATAGCCCCAAAAGAAGGTGCGTCCATGGTGGCTGCTGGTGGTACACCAGCACTTGGGGGTCTTGGCATGTCCGTCATTGGAAGTGCCGCTCCTGGTGCCCCTCTTGCGATCCACAGGCAGGCGGCTCTGATCGTGACGTTTTCCGGCCCTTAAGTTGTGAGTGCGGCTGCAGAGCACTTCAATGAAGTGCATGCAGTTGTGTGAGTTTTTCGAGGTATCATTGGTCACATTTGTTCTATCGCTGCGCCGCCGACCGTGCAGAGCAAAAAGTAAAAGAGGGTAGCTGCAGGCCAAGATTCTGGAGAGCAGGCCGATGCCAAACGTGGGATGCGTTTGGGCTTGACAGTCTTATTCCTTGCTCGGAGGCCCACAACATCGACGACGTTTGCATTGAATCGCTCAGCGTCAAGTTGAATCGGCAGAGGCGCACCGGCTGCATCTTTTGGGCTCAAGTTTGGGTGTGGTGTTATGACTCATGATGCAGCCGAATACTGTAGGCAGCGGCTCCAAGGGAAGAGCCGCAGTTTTGCGATGACCGCGAGTTGCATCGTTTGTTGTTCACAAAGGCTGGATCAATCCTTCGGCAACCTTACGAGGCAAGCGAGCTTTTGCTGCGGTATCTCTGGCCAAGCAGCAAATTACATTCATGGTTGTGTGCTGTGGTGTAACTCGCTTTTGCTCCTCGACGGTTGCCAACGGCGAAGTATTGCATGTTCACGACAGAGCACCCCTGTCAGCATGGCATAACATTGCGTACGGTCAGAGGCGCTCTGTGTCCGACTTTAGCTGGCAGTCCTGCTTGCACGGACAGCAGAACTGGCGCATGGTCCCGTAAGTTGCATTCAGAGCTGTACGTGTTGCCGCCTAGCTGCTTTGATCGAAGCAGCTATGGTTCAGAGTTGCCGAGAGAGGGTTCCGGAGTTGGGCTCCATGCCATCCGCTTCTCGTTGCACGCCTCCTGGGGTGCAGGCTCGGCAACGAGGTCGACCGTGTCAAGCGCGAGGATGCTTCTCGTCTTCAGGAGGCAGCCGGCCTGGAATTGATGTGTGTGGGCCGTTCTCGGCATATGTCGCGCCTGGCCCCTGGCAGGAGTACAAGCGCTTGGTGCAGGGATTGAGACAAGCTGGCCAGTCGCTCGATTGATCATGCAGCTGTCGTGACCGGAGTGCTGTCAGACACCAACGAGTTCAAACGGGTTTAAAGCAACGAAACGCAGCTGCAAGAGAATGCCGGCGTCATGCTAGCTTATCCGAGGATCGACGAAGCGATGGCCGACCAGTTGCAGAGCCCAGTCCTTCCTGAAGATTTGGTTAGCGAGGCCATCCCAGGGATGCTTGGCACAATTGGGCTGATCCAAGCTTCAGGCTTTGGTTGCAGAGAAGACTCTGGTCTACATGCAGCGCAACACCGCACCTTCCGAGACCAAGGAACATCCGTCGCGCGGAGCACTTCATCGCATTGCTGCGACGTGACGCTCATGAATCAAGAACTAGGCCTATTATGCAAACGTGTCACGCAGCCTTTTGCTTTGGGCTTTGGGACACTGGAGCGCCCCTTGTCAATACGAGGGTGACGGCGGGTGGCTTCGATTTTAAGGCTTGGTGAATTTCTTCCGGCGCTACCTTCACGTGGACCGAGCTCAGTGCGAGGGCCCCCTATCCGCCGCTCACCTGCGCACTTTGACTTACACCGTGGCAGTGCTGTGCTGCTGACATTTTCTGATCATGAGGTGACGCATAAGATGGAGGAAGATGCCGACTCACTGTGGCACTTTGGGACAAGCAAAGTTCCGAGCGAGTCGAGCTGGTAGATAATTTGGCTAGTTGTCTGGATCAAAGTGTCAGCTGTCTTGTTCTGCAGCACTCTTTCAATGTGCGGGTCCGAAAATGCAGCCCGATGCATGTGCGTGTTTCTCAGGAGGTGGATTCCAAGTCGTTAAAGTTCTGCCACGAGCGCCTAAGATCTTTGCTGCTTTGCGGAATGAGAGCATTGAATGTGTCTATGTTCGTTGAAGTTGGGTTTCCCATGGTCATCCGGCAAATTGATGCATCTTCGTTAGCACGATGCCGAGGCTCAACACGCTGCAAGTGGCAAACTTAGACGAGTTCACGCCTATCACAAAAGTGGCTGACTTCGTCACCCTGCTCGGGACATATTCCCAGGGCTTTAGCATCATTGTCGACCCATATCCCGAAGCACAAGGCCCTTCGTGAGGAGTCAAACCATGGCCAAAAAGAGTTGCTGACTGTAACTGGAATTCTGCACAACTCGACTGGCCAGGCATTTACGACCCTACGTTGATCCTTCGCTGCTTGGATGCTTCAATCGCTATCCGGCCGGTCCTGAAGCGATACCAGTCGGTGGTGCTGACGTCCGGTACAATCTCTCCCTTGGAGATGTACCCAAAGCGGCTGGATCTGCATTTGTTGTCTCGCACTTTGTATTTTGTCCAAGTCCTGCGTGCCAGACACCTCTGGAATTCAACTTGACTTCACAGTTTTTTCGTCACAGTGCGCCGGGGTCGCATGTGCTCCTCGGGTCTCGCCCGGCTTCTGAGGATTCTCGGCATGTCGAACGTGGTGGCGACTGAGTCTTTCTCCATCACCATGGAAAGGAAATGCCTGTGTCCACTGATTGTGACACATGGTGTGGACCAGGCACAGCGGCTGCACAATCTTTTGTTAGTACAGGGTGAACACAGGAGAGCCCAAGCGATGCATTACAATCCCCCACCCTACACTGTCGGCTGGTTTTCTCCACGCGGGTTGCCTCCGCGCGTTAGATACTTGCCCGGAGAGGGATATAGGGGATGTGTGGGGTACAACCTGAAGCCACGGGACTGATTGGCTCGGTAGAGAAGTCGCTGTGGAGGTGCCGATCTCCTCTCGATTCAGCATGCGAGAGGACTGAATAGGCTCATGATTTTGCGAAAGGGCCCCATCTAAGAAGGTGGAGTCGATTGCGCAGAAGCCACAGAACAGTTTCATAGCCTTTCGTTGTGCAGGATCCCAGTGTCGTGATGGCCTATGGCACCCTGCTGGAGGAGCTGGTCAAGACGGTACCCGATGGGGTAGTATCTTGGCAAGACTTGCGCCAGTTTGCCCAGTTCGTGGCTCGTGACCGATGGTAATGCCCGATGCTCGGAGGAAGAAAGTATGCCAAGTGTTCCGACCGGGTTATTGTGCATCAAGCTCTGGCAACCAAAGCGGTTCTGAGGTGTGTTTCTTCACGTCTTATCGCTACCTGGAGCAAGTTCTGGAGAAGTGGTATGAAACAGGCACACACATGCACTGCCGTGGTTACGAGTTTTGACGAGTTTGGCGTTCATCCCCGCGCGTTTCGAAACTCAGAATGGGTACTTCTGTACTACAGAGCTCCATTGTTCATTTCGCCGAAGCCTCATTCAATTGAAGGAGGATGAAGGGGTTCAGCTTGGTTTCGTACAGCGCGCGTAGAGTTTGAGTAGCTTCGTACACAATGAGCCTTAAAGATGTGTCCGGGAATCCTAACAATTGCCGCCATGTCTAGACAAAATCGTCGTCGAGCAAAGCAGGCTGACGGCGAAGGCCCCCTCGAAAGACTAGATTTTTCGATTTGGGCAGCGCTAACGTGCAGTGACAGTATCAAACCCCCCTAATGCCCCTAATGCTTTGCTCCATTGAGCGAGATGTCAACAATCCTCTTAAGCCGGCAGCCCACAGGGAGACTCTCATGTCTTTGCCCTGGAGGCGTAATCTCACGGGTGTTGAAGCACAAGCTGGTTTTCATTGAGACCGTGGATGCCGGCCTCATTTTTGTGAAATTGGGATTCTTCACGTACTGTCCACTTGTCCAAGCAGTGGTCCCGTCATTGCTGCAGGTAGCAGTTCATGGTTCACCTCATTTTCGGTGACGTCGATGTTAGCCGGCCAATACTGTGGGACTCAGGATGTTGTTGCTACCACGTATGCTCTCAATCTCTATCGGCAGGCGCTGACCGTTGCAGATGCTGGGTTGCTTTCCGGTCGATACAAACGCACGGTCTTGTTCGAAGTAGCGATCCAGGAAGCCCTAGGACTTTGTGTTCCCCCGACGCATTGATAAGCCCAAGTTCAGCAGCTCGTAAACTACTTTTCTGACTCCATCTTTTGACAGCCAGCGGAAGTGCTTCGTAGTTGTATGCAGAATTACGTGTTCACCCTGGCTTTCTTTAGAATTTCCTGGCATGTCAGCACTGCTGCAAGGCCTGTGACTCTGGGCAAGGAGCTGTCTTTCTCAGCGTTGCGCGCGGGAAGGCCCCCTTAGTGAGGAAGTGTATCACAGGATCGCTTTAGGAATTATACCGGGACTTACTTCTTAGCTTGGTTGGTCAGGCTTCCAGGGGCTTGTTTACTTTCGCAAACCTCTGGGGTCGTCGGCCCGATCAGGTGGCGGAGGGCATTGACTTTGATCGGCACTATGGACGATGTGTCGTTCTTTTTGGAGCCCCCTGGCTGTACCTGATCCGACTCTGTCGTGTGGAGTTTTAGTTCAACAGCTTGACGGTCGACCATTGTGGCCTCGATTGATGCCTGCAGACCTAGGTTCCCTTTCAATACACGTTGTCGCGAGAACTGCGGGCCAGGCAGTGTCGCCTGAAACTTCACGAACATTTTCAAACACGGAAATGGCACCTGCTCACAACTCCTTGAGGATACAGCAGGAGACTTGCATCGCAGCCAGCATAGTTAGATCCACGGCCACGTGCGAATTGTGCTGTCGTTGTGATTCTGATGGTGATTGCGTGCAGGCTGGAATTTCTCCGACAGCACTACGACATCAAGGATGGAAGCTCTTGTTATTCAGGTGCGTAGCTGGAGAGGAGATCCATTGAGAAGTCTGGAACATCAGGATAAGGAGTCGTGGTGAGCCCTTGGAAAGCACACTGCACATTCCAGGAGTCCGAGTTCCTCAACTTCGATGCCATGAGGCAAGCCTCTCAATGCCTGGGACGTGTCATCCGTTCCAAGCGCCCCTTGTCTCAGCTACTCGTGTTCTGACTCCGCCAATGCCCTGCTGGCAGACGTGTGCTCCTAGTGTCCTAGTCGCATCTGAGGGGACTACGGAGTCATGATCTTTGCTGATCAGAGATATGCTCGGAGGGACAAGCGATCCAAGATCCCTGACTGGATGCTTGGCGAGATGCAACACAACCGAGCGTGGTGTAGGCTGAACCGTTGTGAGAGAGAAGTCCGTCCTGTCAGTGCTTGTGGTTCTGCTTCTCAATCGGTGGTGTCCTGGATACTGCGTCGTGGGCATAGCAAGACTTCCTCTGACGGGATTGTCCCAATGTCAGGATCCGGAACTTCCTCGATCCAGGCCATGTAGCCATGGCCATTGATGTCGCAGTCGAGGCTGCGCAGAATTTCTTGCTACAAATGTCTCAGCCATACGTGTCCCGGCCTGACGGTTTGAGTATCTGTGAATTTTTGGAATCCAACTGCAAGAACCCAGGAAGAGAAGAGAGGCATCGGAGCGTCTGTCCTGAGTCCAGAAGCCCTTAAGGACCGTCATGCCAATGTGCCACAGTTCTTCCCTTGCACCTTCTTACAAGCCGCCTTCCAACGATTGTGAGTTTACATCATACTTTGAAGGAGATGCAAGCGGAAGAGGTGCGCAGCCTCCAAAGCACAGAGGCAGCTGCTCATGGAAGACTTGTGAGCGATAGCTAGCACTCAGTCGGTGAGCATGACGTGCTCGGTCTTCGGTGTCCTGCCGCGTCATGCAACCGAAATGTTACATTGCAGGCAAAAAAAACGGGA
This sequence comes from Symbiodinium sp. clade A Y106, assembly GCA_003297005.1. NCBI lineage: Eukaryota > Dinophyceae > Suessiales > Symbiodiniaceae > Symbiodinium > Symbiodinium sp. clade A. The sequence continues at coordinate 92,134 of BGNK01001963.1, forward strand.
GCACTTGGTGAGCTGCTCGACGACAGGATGCCTTTACCACAACAGACGTTGTCTCCCTTGTGAAGCCTCCAAGTACCAGACCCGGCCTGCTGCTCTCCAGCTGAGGAGCGCGGCTTGCAAGGAGGACGAGCCGCCCGAGAAGCGATCTCGGCTTCGGATGTCAGAGTGACCACGTCACTGGCTGGCTCTGTCATTCGAAATTGATGATTTGTGTCTGCCAAAGCTCGCAGAGAAGATGCGGATTCCCAGGAAAGGGGGGGTTAGGAAGGCACCTCGGTTTTCAGCTTCTTGCTGATACATGCACGAGTCCTGAGTTGACCGGTTCACCTGGTCTGTGTGGTGTTATTTTAACTCTGGCTTGTTTGTAGCTTCTGGCACCCGCAGAAAGACAGGATGTCATGGCGTGTGTGTAACACACATGCCGGTTGCAAGTCCGAATGCGACCCGCCGCACTGGTACACACCAGGACCATGAGAAGTTGCTCTGTGGCAGCGCTCGAGGATTTTGAGGCGTGTCTGTACAGATACTCGCTCCAAAGTCTTAGCCTTGCAACTCTGGCTTCCTGAGCTTAGCGGCTTAACCGATCAAAACAATGGCAGCAGCCATGAGTCATGAAGCAACCTGGTCTTCACCAGTTCGGATGTGTGTGTGTGTGTTGTTCTGAGCTTGGGTTGTGTTCTATCTAGTGTGTTCATGGAAGCCCCAGGTGCTGCCAGAGAAGCGGTGATGGGCATGGGGCATGGGCTTCGTTCGAAAGGAGTTCATGTAAGATGACTCCATGACCAGGAGGGACCAGGAGGGAGCAGGGACCAGGGGTGGCTAGTGGCCAGTGATCTAAAGTCAAAGGCTGCGTCTTTGCGCCGGGCGATGGATTTCCGCGAGCTCGGGCCCCTGCCGCGATGGCCGGGAGCTGCGCATTTGGCCTTTCGCCGGGTTCGGACAGAGGCCGGGAGCTGGCTGAAACGCCTCAAGTCCCCCCCTTCGAAAGCAGAGTCAGAGCCTCCTAAATTGGGACTCTGGCCTTCTGCTTCTCTCCTTCTCGACTATCCTTCACCATCTCGTGCGAGGACTTGGAAGCTTGCGCTTCTCTTGAGGCTGCTTCGTACCCAGCGGACGAGGCAGGGAAGGACTCAGAAGGACCCTCTGCAGTGGGAGGCGATGCCGCTGGAGCGTGCTTGAGCAATTGTCCGGTGCATGGTCTTGTACCTCCATCTTGTGGAGAAGGCAGCATCACCAGAAAGTCTCGCCCTGAGACAGCGCGTGGCCAACGTGCCGGGCTCGGCAGTTAAACAGTTCCCAGTTTGTCGTCTCTCTTGGCTGCAACTCAGGACTTCTTCTGGGGCGCTTTCGCACCCGGGCCGGAAGTCCACAGTACTGGTATCTGGAAGGTGAGGGGCTGGACTTCGGTTTTCAGTATCCTGGAGCATTCATTGAAGTGCCAGCTCTCGACATGGGCTGAGGAGAAAAACAATGGTTCTTTGGTTGGCTTCGTTTGTGGAACTTGTGCAGCTGGAACTTCCTTGACACACGCAACTTGGCGGGTGTTCGACAAGTCGTCTCATCATCACGCTCCTTAATCAATTAACTCTCATCAAAGCCCTGGAAAAAGTGATTATTCCGTTGCTGCGCGAAGCTCGTACACTTACTTGCAGCAGCCTCAAGTTGTGATGCTCGACCTCGAGGATAATGGAGGAGGAGGAGAGGGAGGAGGGCAAAGACAACTTGAGCTGAGGACGTTTGGCTTAACACTGCTAGCACGGTGTCACTCGCAAAGTAGTCTGACTTCCGAGGTCTAATCACGCTTGAATGACATGCTGCCCTTCTTGCTCCCTGAACACTCTTGGTGCCCTTACCTCCACAAGCCTCGATGGTCTCCCCATCTTTGCTTCCACTTCCCTCTTTTTCCCTTCCTCTCTCAGTTTCGCTTTCGGTCTTTGCGCTGTCAGAAACTCAGGAATCAATGGAGAAGCACGTTCCTGGAGGCCTTTTGACACCAGCTGTTCGGTTCGCTCTTTCAAAGCTTGGCATGACGAACAAGGACTCAGCATAGGGCGGTCGAGCGATCAGAGGCTTCTGCCACCCAATGTGACCCCACAAATCTTGCGAATAGTGCTGCAGTTTGGATGGATCGAGAAAGAGGTTGCAAAGACTTATTGTGAGAACATCCGGTCAAGAACTCGCCAAGAGAAAGTTTCGGCCAATGCGCCGAAGTTTTGCCACTGCAGGCGAGCTTCTTTGTGTTCATTCTGTGGTGGTCCAAAAGTATCTGCGGAGAAAAGGACCCAGCCCTGCGTTTGGCATGCTTGCTTCTTGAATGCGATTCTGGCCAAGCCGTGTCGACAACCGACGTCGCGCAGCGGATAGATTGCCACCCGTTCCTCCGGACGTATTCAGAACAGATTCTTGGCCGGCACTTCGTGTCCGAATTCTGATTCGTTTAGCGTTTCCACACGTTAATGCTTGATCTTCAACGCAAGCTGGCTGCCCACCACCTTCTGCTACTAGAGTAGGTTACCATCCAACGTTTGGTTGGCAATCTCGGGAACAGAGCAGGCCTTGCAAAGCTTTTCAAGAAGTGCATGCCGCCGCGGCTTCCTGCGACAATCGGAAGCAAACCTTGTTCCCTGTGCAGCGGGGCAGAATCGAGACAATGCGTAGCCAATTGGAGATGCGGGGGCCCGGCCGCAGCATTGGGCACAGGCTTCTTCCAGCTGGCCAGCTGGCGGCTTCAGACTGGTGATGTGAGTTGGTAGGACCTTAGGATGTCAGAAAATGGGTGATTCTGTGACTTCCGATAGCCTTAGCGGCCTTCGGCCAGCACATCTCAATGACCCTTTTTCCATCGCACTGGCGGTGTCCTAGCCCAGAGCCAAAACAACAACATAGCAGGACTAGGGGGGAGCGGTCAGAGGATGGGCACGGGGGCACTTCGTTATCCGATCACCTCTGGGCTGCTTGTGTCGTTGGCCAAAGAGATTCCCGAGCACATCGAGATGCTCCTTTGAAGTCTGACTTCGTAAGCGACGTTGAAGCGACTGGAATTCTTGCTTCATGCAGGGATCGTTTTTTGACTTTGACCGCTGTGTTCCAAGTCTTTTTTGGCATCCTTGCCGCCTGCGCGCAGGAGTTGCCTTGGCAATGCTCCGAGAGTACTTGCGGGCTGTGGCGGCCTTGCACGCTGCTCCAGGCCAGAGGTGCATGTAGACGCAACACCCGGCACAAAGCAAGTCAAGGCCTTCTGAGCTGGTTTGCTTCGAGTCGTGGTCAGATACAGGGTATTTTGCAGGCTCGTCGCCACCACGAGCGTGCGCTCTTATAGCCAAGGCAGGCTTGGTGTCTCTGTACGTGCGCCCTGCCTGCTTTTAACAGCCCATGCCAAGAAAGGGGAAGCGCACTTCGCTTGCGGCTGCGGTTCATGAGATTGCGGTCACGAAAGGACCAAGCCTGTCTTCATGGATTGTTGAGTGCATATATGCAGTGCTGACATCCGCTAAGGAACGCCGGCTTTGAGCTTGTCGGGCTTTCCCCCGTCGTGCGCCCTGGCGTCATTACCATCTGCTCTTTCCGGCCGTATCAGCATCTCCATCCGCTGCAAGATAGTCGGTTCTCACCGCGCGATGTAACAACCGCGAAGGCACGGCGCTGACCCGTGGTTCGAGCTCCAGGTAGGCCCAGAATTCCGATGTGTGCTGCATCTTCAGGGGAAATGGGCAAATAGATCATACAGATCTGTCTGAGCGATGCCTGAAACATCCGAGAGGTCTGCAGAAGTAAATCTTGAAAGCCGTCGCATCCGACTGGAGAAGGGCGAAACCTATTGCTCCAGTTGATCTGCGGAATATGGTTTGCACTGGGGTGCCGGTCTTCGGGCTTGCAGCGTGAAGTTCCTAGTACTACGGGGCACAGCGTGTAAGCGCACTAGACTGATTCTCTGAGAGCTGAAGTTGGTTGTGTGCAGCTTTCGCACTTCTTGCAGGTGCGGGACATTGTGCGCACAGCATCTGGCGAGCGCATGATCCAGTGGCTCGACAGCATATTAGGGTTGCTGGTGCGTGCAGCATGTCAATCGGAATCCTGCACTGGCACGAACCGGTTTGGTGAGTGCAGTAGTCTTGAAGATCTGATCTGGGAGGACCCGGCCCTTTTGTCGTTGAGGCCTTAGGCGTGGCAAGTGAAACATTGAGACTACAGCGGGCGTCAGGTGCGATGCTTTCGCCGCTGTGCCCTGCACCGGCAATTCGGCTGCTGTTGTATTTTCGCATCGCGGCGGCGATGCATCATGGATGCAAAAGGCAGGGCAAGAGTGAAAGTGCAAACCAAGTTGGAAGTGCCTACAACATCTTCAGGTGTATCACCATGTGTCAACTGAAGGCTCAGTTTGAAGTAGGATCTCTTGATGCAGGTGGCAATGGAGAACAACCTCGCTGAGACCGCCTTCGTGGAGCTGCTTTCCAGCGAAGAGTCAACTGAGGAACTCACGCGCAAGGTATTGGGGGAGTGCATAAGCTGGATACCGCTCAATGCAGTCAAGCTAAAGCATGCTGGGTCGCAGGAATCTCTCTGAACCGAGCTGGAGCTTATGCCATGCCTCCCAAGACAGTGTCCTTGCAGGAAGCGCACCGTTTTGCCATCCGCTGGTTCACACCAACTTGTGAAGTTGATCTCTGCGGCCATGAGCCTTGGAATCCGACTTAGCAGTCATGACGCTTTTCGGCCTTGGCCCAACCCGCTTGAGGCCTTTCACCAAGTGATAGGCTTTGCTAGGTCGTGTTTGAAGCTGAAGCATCACATTGCTTAGCTTGCCTGGCGACTTTAAGGGGATCGTACATTGTTGAACCAAAGCTGCAGTGTAAGGCCACGCTTGGTGCAGCACATGCGCTGTGGACCACTGGCCGTGCGTCCAAGCGACGACGAATCAATTTTGAATCGAAAGCCTCCGGCACTTTGAGCTGCAGCGTGACAGATGGGGGCTGGATACAGATGGATTTCCCGGCAGACATGCCGAAGATAGCAGATGCTTCAGTTGATGGCTCGCTGCCCACCGCAGCTGTCTTGGGCGAAGCACTTGGGCTGTCGGGCTCTGACGTTCTTGCCATCGGTCGAGGGAAGTTCGACATCCTGTGCGAGCTGTCGCCGACCGCTTTCGATCGGATCACGCCGGATCAAAGTGCCCTCGCTCGCTTTGAGTGCCGCGGGGTGTGCGTAACGACGCAGGGCTGCGAAGGAAGCTGTGATGCCGAGCGTTCTGCTGCAGCAGCTGCAGGGAGCGTGGTCGACTTCCGATCCCGGTTCTTTGCACCGCGAGCTGGCATTCCAGAGGATCCCGTAACAGGATCGGCCCACTGCATGCTGGGCCCGTATTGGATGCAAAAGCTCGGCCGAGGTTCGAACGGTGCGAGCAGCGCAGGCGAGGTGGTCGGATTTCAAGCATCACCTCGAGGGGGTGTTGTTAAGTGCGTAATCAAAGGAAACGGACGGGTTGTGCTGTCCGGCCCGGCAGTTACGACGCTGGAGGGCATGTTGTATTGTAACTGACCCGTGATCTCCAAAACGCAGAAGGGCGATTTTTCGAAGGCACCAAAACATTCTGAGCGTTTGAGGTGCAGAGTCAGCCAACCCTTGCAGCTTTGCCGAAATACAGGAAATGTCAATAAAGCCTGACCCCCTTCGCAGGCTCTTGGCAGAAACATGGTGGAGACATTCATAGCAGCATCTGGGCTTGAACCGGTCCGAGCCTGTCAGTCACATGATCACGGCACCCCGGTAGACATTTGGAGTCTTTGCGCGCATGGCTTCTAGCCCTGAAGCAGATTAAACTGGCGTGTGTCTATCTCTCCCCGTTTTGAATGCCACCCCAATGTTCCGCAACCTTCAGCGTTCGCCTGACTTGTGCGAGAGACGAATCATGAAACCATGAAAAGGCGCACGATTTGACATGGCACATCCGCTTTCCGATTTAGTTTGTGAGTCGCGTGCAGGCAGGGGAGGGCAGGAAGGCACTCGGAGGCGCCTGAGAACGTGCCTCCGGGCGGCACTGCGAGTGAACTGCGACCGAGGAGAGCCAAGACGAGGTTAGAACAGTTCTTCGACGAGCACTCGAAGGCGGCATCGGTTCGCTCCCAGACTTGTAGTGAGCAAAGCAACTCGTTGATACTCGTTGGAAGTTGCTTTGCAGGTGAGTCGGCAGAGAATGTGACGATACACTTGTGCGGCAAGGCTGATTCTCATTCTTGATTTGTGCGGCAGTTGTATGCTGGCGTTGGGGCATGCTGACTCGGAACACACGCGCTTTTCAGACTCAAGCTTTGGGCAGTGTCAAGACTTGCTTTGCCGTGGATGCAATCGATGTCGACTTTGATAACCTACTGGTAGAACAGAGGCTGGCTCCGCAACTGAGCTGGCCTTTCTGGCCCTCTTTGTGCTGAGACTTTATAAATTTTTAATTCTACCTTTGTGAAAGTGCTGCTGGTCTCTTTGCTGCCTACTTGAAGCAATACCAGGATGGCGTGGGCCGCTTCGTCCTTCTAAATGCCTTGGCCCCAGCTGTTCGGGTGCTCGCAACAGGACACATGCTTTGAATGAACTCGCCATCGTCCACGCCTGCCTCTGCAGACCGTGCGTTCACCCCACATGCTACAAACGGCCTCAACTCCTGGAAGCTTCAGAACGGCCACGGAGAGCGCTTCAGAAAAGTCACATCCGGGGCACATAAGAGTCTGAGAGTGTGCTGAGCAAGGCAACTCTGACGCCGATGACAAAGTACACTATGCCAGGGAAACTGCCGGAAAGAACACTTGGTTTAACTGATTGTTTTGATCAGAGTGGTAGTAAGTAGCTACTGTCCGAATTCACCGTTGTCCGATGTTGTCGGACCTCTTCAGCTTGAGAGTCTAACCTCTTGCCAACATCCGACCAGTAAGAATCCATGTTCCGACAAGCATAGCAGCGGAAAGCGAGCCCCAGGCTACTGCGAAGCAGAGCAGCGAGGGCAGCATCACTGGAGTTATTTGTGTCGGCCAGGAGCCGGTAAGCACTTCTTAAAGGCTGATATGTTCGAGTGGGAATGTCTGGGTTTGCAGGACATCACAGAGTATCGTGACCTGATGAGACAGCCTGGTCCTTGGTACGGTCCTCTCATATTCGCACCTCCTTTGGCCTCAGTAGCTGGCACTGTGGACTGACTACCGAAGGATGATATCGGAGCGATTTCCTTCCCAGATCTTGTCGTGCCAAAGCGTTCGGTGACTTTGAGTTTGAGTGACAAGACTCGATAAGTCAGGAAGCTGCGTCTTTGAATGATGCAACCTCCAGCCAGTGTCTCGCAGGTGCAGGTGTCCCTGCAGCATAGCCACAGTATACACAATTCGCTGGTCTGCTGCCTGAGGAATGAACTCGTCGCTGATGATCTCAGAAGGCTTATCGAGACAGCAAATGCGCCGACCTTTGGAATTGACAGCAGAGGTTGCAGCCTCAGAAGAGAAGGGGCGTAATCGCTTCGCCAGTACGCCCGACAAGAAGTATCAATCAGCCCACGCATGCGCAAATCTGCTCAACGACTTTTCGCTTTAGCTGCGTGCATGGCAAGCATTTGATGTGGCTGACCGACCCCGCTTTGCCATTGTCCAGCAGCGCGGTGGACTTTCTAAGGCTGTGTGACGGTCTGGAATCGAAAGGCACGCTGCGCTTGGGGCGTTGCAAGAGGTGCGTTCTCGCCACAACCTTACAGCTAAATATGCAGTGTTCAGGCGGAGCAGATCACGTCCTACCCGAAGACGGCCAGTGGAGGGGTTGGTGACGGTGTCGTGCCAGACATGCAATGCGTAATACGATACTTCGAACTAGTGGTAACTCTGCAAGCAACTGGCTAGCGCCAACCGCAAATGCCTGCTAGCAGGTGGTGCAACATGGCTTGCATGATATAATGACATAGAAACATCATTTCGAGGCATTGGGTGACGACGCGTGTCAGCAGCCATTACAAACTCTGGCATATCTGTTTGGGTTTAACAGTGCGGCTGTTTGGCCGTGCTGGGTCAGGTCATGGTCCGTGCAATTGGCATGACAATTGGCTCCAGACACATGCTGTAGTAATGCTTGCTAGGGCCGCGAGAGCTTACGAAAGATGTTCTCACAAGAAGCAAGCAACACCACAAAGTTCATGCAATGGCAGATGATTCCATGGTGGTCACTGCCCTTAGCTTGCCTGTGCCGGCATTGGAGCCTCAGCCCATGGCCCTTCGGCAGCATTCAGAAGTGAAGCTAGAATCAGCTAGAACCTGCGACCATCATGGAGAGCTCGCAACGTGTTTCCAGATCCGTGATGAAATGGTGCCTGATATAGTTCGTCAGTAAGAGCCACCGGCGCAAGCTCGCAGTTAAAACATCATGGAACCAACATACGAACGGGCCTTCTATGGCCTGCACGTAAATAGGCAGCGTGGAGTTGCACTCTGCCCGCACACCCGGTGACCTGGTTCGGGTGCAGATGATTGTGTTTTTGGAGAAGCCACTGCGGGCCAGACAAGGGACTGCATTGCCTTGCCAGAACTTCCCTCGTGGCCAGGATCTCGAAAAGGCTGAGGAAGGTGACGAGTTGGACCAGGCCAGGAATCGGAAGTGGCGAGCATTCCAGGAAGGAGTGCATTGGGGGGGGGGGGGNGGGGGGGGGGGATGGGGGGTGCTCCATTCACTCCTTTCTCAGGCAGAGGTGGAGGCTCTGGCAGCGGCTCTGGAAGCTCAGGCCCTCGGATCTTCCTCGGAGGTGGGGGTGAGTTTTTCCCTCAGGCACAATTTGCAAGTTTGGCTTTGGGCTGCCAGTGCCTACCCACTTTGGAGGCATCCCGAGTTGAGTTTTGCACCTTTTTGCAGGAGTTGAAGAAACCCTTGTTTCGAGGGCAGACGCTGCCGCCACTTGGAGTGCAGTGGATTCACGTCCTAGGTCCTAGGATGTACTCCCGCGGACCCTAGAGTCGGCCAGTCGCCAGTTGCAGAAGGCCTGCCAACCCATTGGATCGAGATGCGGCGTGAATTAATTAGCCTCGAAGACGGCTGAATTCTGCGAACTGGGAGTCGGAGGGGTTGTTAGTAACGCTCCCGGAAGATAAGGTTTCTCAAGTAAGGTGTGGTCAACATGAATAAGTGTTGCGTGGTCCAAGCGATACCACGGCAGCCGCGGCAGCAGCGTTGTGAAGGCAAGGAGTTTCCCGTTCATGTGCGAATCTGGTCGCTTGTGGGACACTTGGGCTCGAGACACTGCCCCAGCATTTCGATTGCAATCTGCTCATGTCTGCTTGGCATGTGCCATCCCCAACTAGAGAAGCATAGTCTCACTGCATCGGGCTTCCAGTCGATGCTAAAGATCTTTATCCTTGTGCTTGTGCAATTCGGTTTTGACACCATGGGAAATTGTGCTTCAACTCCGGGCAGCAATGCTGCCAGCTTTCCTTCCCCACACACCTTGCCCAAGCAGCTGCATCTAACTTCAGCATGCTTTATGTTTGTTGTTTCTGGTTATCGACAACCAAGTCTAGACGGCTGCAATGCAACTTGGCCCTCTAGCGGAAAAGCTGAGAGAAGCCAAGACCGCAGGTCCACAAAAGAGTTGCAACTTGGCAATGCGACTGGCCCCAGCACGGAGATTGCAATGACCTACCCGATGTGGCTAATTCCAGCAAGGGCCGCGAGGCTGCAAGCACTAGCGCTGCTAGTATGTCTAGCATGTCCTATACTGTAGCATTTCCTCAAGATGTCCTTTGCTGGCAAGGTTCTTGTGGATCTTCGGGGGCCGCTCCTACCCCACGACGAAATGATGAAGAAGAACTTACTGGTGCAATGGCGGCCAGGGCACCCCAGAACGGTGGTGTTGATCTCTCACCAGTGGCTTGGAGAGGTTGCTTTGATTTTGTACCGAGTACTTACTCAAAGTCACACCTGCTCAGGTGGGCTGGCTTCCGACATCCAGATCCCAACATGGAGCAGTTCCAAGTTCTGCAGAGCCTTCTTCGTAACCTTGCTGCTGGTCGAGTCAGCATTGGCAAGGATATGGTTGCGCAGCCCTTGGACTCCATGGCACTTTCATTTCACCAGATTTGTTTCACAAGATCTGTTCCACCAGCACTTTGTCAGACTGCAAGTCGCTGTGTCTTCGCTTCCTAAGGTCTCGCGGCGTTGACGTCCCGATTCCCAGCACACAGGAGCAGCGAGACTGCCTCGAATGGGACATCTGGTACGATTTCTTTGGCATCCCTCAGATAGATGATCGAGGTTGTGTCTCAAACGCACCGGAGCTTCAAGCTGCAGTTGACAGCATTCCTGCGTACTGTCACGCATCTGACATTATTGTCATCCTGGCGCCTAGCCTGCGACATGCAGACACGGGCAAGACGATAAGCGGCTTGCCTTAGTGAGCACCCAACACAATCCCGAAAACCCGCCTGCATCATGCTGTGGCTGATTCTTGCTTGCTTTCTGCTTCTTCGATGCCAGGTTTCGGCAGTTGGGAGACGCGGGGTTGGTGCAGGCTTCTGCATTTTGTTTGCGTGCTCTCGTTGCTCGGGAAGCAGCCTGTGCAACATTGTGGTTGTGTGCAGGGCGGAAAGGACTGCGGCAGCACTCTCAGCAGCTCGCTGCATCCGGTGTAAACCCCCGACATGCATCGACTTGCAGACTGAATGAGTGCATCAGAATGTGAACGGGGTGGATCACGCCCTGTCCAACTCATGAAAAGTGTAAGGACAAGAACATGCCCTTGCTGGTGGTGACCACTCCACGAACGATCTTCGCCTCGAGCGGTGCAGCGTGGATCGGAAGCTGGCCGCATGATGGAGAATTTACCGTTGAAGGAGATAGAAAGACAGCCTCCTGGCAAGGTGTCAGTGTTTCGGTCGTTTCTATTGTCTTTCGTGAAAGCCAGAGTGCTTCAGAGGGAGAGGCCACGCTTGTCACTTTGCAGGTCAAGGAGCTTACGAAGAAACTTCTGGCCTTAAAAAGTGAAAGTGCCCCTGGGCCACACTCTGTTGTGGTGGAATTGAAGTTTCCCGTTTGGTTCGTCGTGCCTGTTGATTGCTGAAATAGGTTTGTTCGACATAGCCAATGTGAAGCTGAGGTCCTGCGAGCAGGCGATCTTTCCCAGTGTAGATTTTACAGAGCCTTGCTCTTCAGGCCCTAGTTTTCTGCAGAGCGCGTTCACTTCACTTAAACTGGGATTTGTGCCAAACGTGGACGGCGTCCACCACATGAATGTCACAGTTGCTCTGCTGGGCACTACAGACTCGCGCTTGTGCGGTTCTCGTGTTTGTGTTTTGTCGAGGGAGGGCCTTGCAGCTCAATCTGCGTGGTTGTGACGCCCATGTCCCGCTAAAGTGGTTGCTTGACGTGTTTGGCAGACGTCGGGGCCTAAGGTGCGGGTCTGGCGACAGTCAGAGTCTGTCTCCGGAGAAGGAAGGAAGAGGGAGGACCCACCCTAGCATACCGAGCAGTGTTGCGGCTGCCGCACATACTGTTGTTACGCTTCCCTGACGTGCTTGTCGTGATTCCGTGATGAAGATCTGGGGGAAGTCGGGAAAAGTGAGCAGCGTGATGTTGAGAGAGCTGGCTGGGGAGGTCAAGCACGGGTGAGAAGCGGAGCCTTGTTCCAGTGCTTCGTCTCACAGAAACGAAAGACCATCTCTCGACCTCTTCTCTGCAGCCTGTGCTTCTGACTTATGTGGCTGCAGTGCTGCAGCTTCGAGGCGAAGAAGGGAGGTAGGACTGAGCCGTGCAGGAGGAGGGGCAAACCTCCGCTCTCGCCCTTCGGAACGAAAAGCGAGCACGAGCCCAGCATCCTCTGAGAGCCGCAGGGAACCCGTCTACGGAGCGGAGCGTCAGGGACCCCTCTCGGGCTGCCGCGCCCCTTCACAGCCGCAGCCAACGTCCCCAGCAGGCCGACAGTTGGCTAGAATCGGTGCGAAGTTATCAGCCAGGAAGGTGGCCGACGACAGGTGGAACGGCCTACACTTGCGAGCGGGGCACAACCTGAGCCAGCTGGACAACGACGACGTCGGAGAAATCGACCCCACAGCTGGCCCAGTGGACAGCACGACCACCTGGCCCACGTGTTCATACGGGGCATATCTTTGGCAACCTCACGTGTGTTTATGAGTGGCATGTCCATGTTTCCTCAGCAGTCGAGAGTCAGACCCACTAGGGGCATGGGCCGGGGTGTACAAGTTGAGAGCATGGTCAACTGTGATGCACTCTGTCTGTGAGGCTGTTGTCGTCCGGCACCAGTTCCGGCTTGCCCAGTGTCACGCTTGGGGGTGACCACGCTGCAGTTCATGTAGCCCAGTCCCGTGGTCAGCAGCATCGAGACACGACAGGGGCGTTGCAGCATTGCAGGAGCGAAAAACGCCAAGGCTGACCAGCCCCGAGCCAGCAGTCATCAGACCACCTACCCGCACACAGGGATTCACTCCTAGGCCTTGTGAAAGACAGAGCGACAACTAGGATCGTCCTGATAAACGGATCGTCGTGAGAGCCAGCCCGTGCCACATGCAAGGGACGGATGCCCTCCGTCACTGCCAACCCGCATCCAGGGATGAGCGCTGGCACATTGGCGGGAGACATCTAAACCTGCAGAAAGAGCATTCGGATTTCTTCTCGTTGTAAGCCGTTGCAAGTGTTGTGTAGTCAGACCTGATAGCTTGTGAAAGAGCGGAAATCGGGCAACGAGAAAGAACAAGAACAAGACGAAGTTGAAGAGACAGGGAATGGGACTGGGACTGCATGGCTGCGGCCACAGAGATGAAATGGGAAGGGCAAGTCTCTCAACCATGTGGGCGAGGCCCAAGGCAAGCGATGAGAGCTGAGTAGCCGCCTATGTAGCTGGCGCGGGCACGGGCGAAAGTTGAAAGTTCGTGAGGTCGGGGGGCAATACTCATGGATTGGGAGGCAGCCTCAAATTCAAGACGCCCAGAGGTCGAGCCAGCCCCCTTGGCCCATTGTGCCTCCACAGTTTTCTCGTCAGCCAGTTGGATCCGAATCCAGCTGGATGTTCATACAAACTCCGAGTGGGGGTCCTCAACGAGACCGGGAGCTTAGTTAGATCAGGCACATGCAAAAGGAGCTGAGTCCATCATGTCAACTCTGCATCAGTGCCTCGAAACACACCGAGAGGTGATGACAGGGATCAGCGAGAGTCAGGCATTTCGTGTCTTCGCAGGCTGCTTCCTGAGCGGGGCTGCCCAGTTTGCCACTTGGCGGCCCTCGAGCAGGAGCGCAACATTCCGCATCAACCTCTCCAGTCCTTCCTTGCGCGCTACCGCTTCAATGCCCCGGACCAAAAGGCTGACGGACTCACTCCGCTTATGATGGCCTGCATAGAGGGATGCATACCCCTCGTCAAAGAGCTATTGAGCTCCAAAGCTGAAGTGAACGAAAAGGTCGAAGTCTCGATACGCGATATTCAGCTTGGCGGAAGGCAGACTGCCCTTACTGTCGCCGCTGCCCTTTCGTCATCAAAGGCTTCTCCACAACATCGCACACACACACACAGCTGTGCTTGGATTGTTCTGGGCTAGATTGGGATAAAGCTAAGTGGAGCATACTTCTTGGTGATCGCCCTGGCAGGTGGTGCAGTGCCTCCTGCAAGCGAAAGCCGCTCTGGATGTTTGCTGTGGCACCTTGTGCTACACGGCCATACATCAGGCAGCAGCCTACGGAAACCACGCCGTAATCGCTGACCTCGCCGCGGCAGCGCCCGAGCTCGTGCACAAACCGAACTCCAAGGGTGACACTCCCATTGTAAACGGCGTGGCCACCCACAATTCGCAAGTCACTGAAAAGCTGCTCGAGTTCGGTGCAGACCCGAACCAGCTCGGGAGTTATGGACATAGTGTTCTGGCACTCAGCTCGCTTCACACCAGCCGCCCGGCAAGCGGCCTTGGCCGCCCACGGCCCCGGGCTTTTCAGGAAGTTTGCGGTGCGTTTATTCCATGCAGTTAAGTGTATACGCCTACATAGGTCTAATCGGTGCTCATCGTGCGAATTCTATCTCCAACCGTGATCCAACCTTAGGCTATGTGTGCCATGCCGAGTATCTTCTGAGAGCCGGCGCGGACCCTAATTATGGTGGCGCTCCCACGAGGCCTGCACCTAGCTTCCAACAGCGCGGCATGTTTTCAATTGGGGGGCTCCCTTGAAGCTTTGGCGTGTTAGTGATAGTGCCTTGCCAACCTGGCGGTGCAAGCTGCAGGCTGTGGGACTCCGCGTTGCTGAAGCAGTGGGAAACAGAAGTGGAGAAGTCGGAGCTTGTTGGACCCTCTGCAGGCACGAAGGCTCAGCTTGTACTGTAACTTCTGTAACCAGAAAGGATTCAGGAGGCTCCGGTGCAAGCTGGCGGCACCGATGGCTTGCCTGCATCATTCCTTTCATACTTCGAACACTCTTCTAGTCGTTTTCAGCAGCTGAAGCTTCGAGCTCCGTGCACGATCTCGGCAGGAGAGCCCCTGCTGAGCTTCGGCATCCCCATTCAGATAGCCACGGAGAGCGGCAACTTCGAGATGGCCAAGCTGCTTTATGAGCACCTCGTGCAAAACTGCTGCAAATTGCTTTCTTGGCCTCCTAGGGCCTGGGGTCCTCCTCCTGAAAGGTACGGTGCGGAGCTTCCCCCAAAGCTGGTGGCCGCGACTTCACTGCACTCGCCGTTCCCGCAGGTTGCAGCCTTCGTTGCTGAGGCCGGAGATTGTTTTGCGACCTAGACCTCTCAAATTGGCTACCCTTTGAAGGCTGATTTAGGGGCGGTCACTAATATTTCCGCAATTTTGGGACATCGTGTGACCATGTTCTGCGATCCAAAGTCTTGCAACTCGACCTTGCATCTTCCTACATGTTGGCTTCGCTCCGTGCTCCCTTTGTGCCAGATAGTGCTTGTCTCTGCTACTGCCAGAGCATGGCTGAAAGCCCAGGCCTTCACATTTCTGCAGGTACCTCCTTGTAACACTGGCTCATGAATGTCTGTGGCACCACAGAGACAGCTTGGAGCGGTCATCGCATCACTTATCATCAGCAGGTGCAAGAACTGGAAAAACGACATGTCAATTCGATGTGTTTGTGCACCAGGGAAGCTCCAACTCGTTAGGTCTTCCCCATTGCTCAAGTTTGGACAGATTCGGATCTGTCGATTTGGTGGAGTTTTATGCGCAGTGGACTGGCTTCGCGACCATCGGATATCAATGTAGATCACTTGAGCCGGGCAGCACTGGAAGTAACATGTGCATTGCAGATCCTTGCAGATGGTCGTCATGCCCGGTGGCCTGAAGCACGTCTTTTGCCGGCACTGATGAATGTAGTCTTGACATCGGCTACTACAAGGATGTATGCTGTGAGTTTCCATGGTTTGGCCTGTGACTTCCAAGAGTTGTTCAAACGGCCCAACTAGCGAAAGCTTCCGGAGATGCCCGGCTCCAGAATTGGTAAGGAGGGCCACGTTGAATGCACGAAACCACCGTCGGTGAACGTGCGGGCAAGAGCATGTGCGAACCGTTCGCTGGTCGGTGCCGCGAAGAAGTTTAAGTCAGGAGCGCTGCTGGCTGAAAGCCTCAGTCTCTTCCTGGTGTTTCTTAAGCAAACACGGGCCGCGGCCGAGTACAGTGTACAGAACCTTTCCAGTGCCCAATTTGCTTGGCCTCAGCTCAAACAAGAACCTTCGATGACTCGATGGTAGCGACACATGTCACCTAATCGATGATAGTCAGCTGCACTGTCAGACAACCTCTATCACCTCCATGTTTTGAGCGGCCTCTTAGGTCACACCATCGCCGCTCATAGTCACTGAAGGTGCGTGAGACTGGAGATTTGCTTCAGCGCGGCGTTTGGTGAATGGTGTTGACTAGTGCTGCAGGGGAGAGGGGAAACAGCGAGGAGACAATGTGCGCGGTTGATGTGCCGCAAGCTCTGTAAGGGCTGAGGGC
Source organism: Symbiodinium sp. clade A Y106 (assembly GCA_003297005.1). NCBI lineage: Eukaryota > Dinophyceae > Suessiales > Symbiodiniaceae > Symbiodinium > Symbiodinium sp. clade A. Next base: position 108,081 of record BGNK01001963.1, read on the forward strand.
GACCTGCAAAGGACTCTTCTCTCTTCTCATTTTTCTCATTCACCGAGATACACCGGCTTCAGAATCGCACTAAAGCTCTGGGAATCAGAGGTGGTCGGTGTGCCCAGTTAAACTCAGCATTTCAAGTCCACGGGCTTGGTGGTCCAGAAAATGCGCTGCATGTCCCGGCAGCTTTGTGAAGCCAAGGGTAGACCAGAACACGGTTACCAGAAGGACATCGAAATGGGGTGGCATGGTCGAGGCCTGGCCTGCTAAATGCAAACAGTCATGGCCAGGGTCAGCAAAATGACATGTTTGGTGCCGGGCGTAGCGGCGTAGCGTAGCTATAGTCAGGGTTGCTTGTAAGAGATCAGCTGCACCGTGCTTGATGGAGCTTTGCTGGTGTGGAGGTTGGCTGGACATTCTTCAAGGATGCCGCTGTTGCCAAGGAGTGCTAGTGCATCCAGTCGTCAGGTGTAAACCGCATGTTCTAGTCTCTCGCAAAGAAAACGCAAGTCCTGGTGCGTTCGTGGGCCATGCAATTGGCTTCGCCGAGTCAAACGGAAACAGCAGCAACCGCACGACATGAGCCGGTCTGTGGTAAATCTGGAAAAAGGGCAGGATGCCACTCCGTGGAATCTCTGTACTTGCGCTTGTGTTTGGAGTCCGCCTGTTGTGGCTTCGAACAGGATCGCATCGTGGACCTTGAAAGGGAGCTGGAGAACAAAAAGGAAGAGCTAGAGGACGTTGACGGCTTCACATTCTTGCTCTGGAGTAGGAGGGCCTGCAGACTCCAGAGTCGCAGAAGCTTCGAGTATGTCCTGTCAGAACCTACGTTTGCGGGTGGAGCGCGCCGAGCTGAAGGCAGAGAGTGCCACCGTGAAGGAGAAGCGGAGCCTTGGTTGCGAAGTTGGCGCCTTGCCACTGCGAGCAGAACGCTCGGATGTTGTTATTATAGTTTCTTCTGAGCCAGCTCAGAGTTGGCAACGTGTCAGTCGACTGACCTCCACTGACGCATGAATCCCACCACGATTGGCCACGTCAAAGTGCCGTCTGTGCCTATTGTAGTCCACAACTGCCCACGCCGCAGCAGCGACGATCTATGCGATCGCAAGAATCTCCCTTGCTCAATCACTGACCTCCCCACATACAGCCAAAGACCAGATAGCAAACAACAGCTCTCTCTCTCTCTCTCTCTCTTCCCTTAGGGTGTCCTTCCCACCCTGCTTGATGCTCTCTGCTCCTGCCTTGCCTGGGCTTTTGCTTCCCCTGCGCTCGTCCGAAAGCAAAGGGATTTGGAGTGCTTTTTGTGGTCTCTGCCACAAATCTTGCGCCTGAATGGAAACCAAGCTAACACAAGGATGGCACAGGAATTGTCGGAGGCCAGCAAGGACCTGGAGGACAGCCATGTTGCAAGCAGTGTTGATGTGCATTGCACATACACGTCCCAGAGGATGCACTACAGATGGGCATAGAGGATAACTGACCAACGATTACAAGGCGATAAGCAAAAGATGCAGATCGGCAAAATGTCGGGGTAGCGATAGCATGCATGCAGGGTATAGCAGGGGTCCAGCCTGATCTGGGGGATGTACGGGTTTGCAGTCGTAACGCTCGTGACGATCGCGTCGCTGACAGCTTGCGCAGTGTGCTTGCTTCTGACCTCTCACAAAGGGGGGACATGTGCTGGCGACTGCGGTAGAGGCTTCAGGAAGGGGTGGGAAGGTCAAGCAGTGCACTTGCGCAAGGTTCTGTTCGGTTTGAGGTGGGGAGGCAGGTGAAGTCGGTTTAATGTAGTCTACTACAGGCAGTGGAGCTCCCCGTGGCACTGCAAGACAGCAAGATCGATGATCGGTTAAGACGCCCAGCCCTCTTTCCAGTAGTTGCTTTAGGGTGACAGCCTTGGCGGGAGGCCTACGGGCCATGGGGCCTTCGAGTTCCAAGACAAGCAAGCAAGCGAGATAGAGATAGAGCCAGCTGAGACAGCTAATTCCATTTGGTAACAACAGCGATTGTCTTCGTCGCTCAGGTGCTTCGTTTCACTCGCGGCATGTGCATTGTGTGTGCACTTCCCGGAGGACTACCGAAAGCACACGGCAGATTTGAACCAGAAGCTGTCGTTCGCCACTGCATCCATGGAATCGCAGCATGTGCAGCAGCTGGGCTTTAAAGGTATTATATTTTGGCAGACCCATGGCAAGTGTGCGTTGCAAAGGGCTAATCAAGTTGTCATGTTAAGCAAAATATCTGCGGCATCAGGTGTGGGCCATTGAGGCATATAGCCTAGCGGCTTAGCGAGCCTTCCTGCTCCAGCCCCCGCCAGGATAGCCGCACAAGAGAAGGAGTTAAAAGAGACGCGGGAGTCCGAGGCCTGCATGTACACTTGGCACATTGTTCGACGAATCACGGGCCACGGGTCGAAGTCGCCCTGGCCTTTGCAGGCCAAGCTGCAATTCGAGTTGCGGCGGGCGCTGAAAGAAGAGGAGAGCTGCCCTCTCGGTCTCGGAGTAGAACTCTCCCCGCCTTGAGTCAAATTCAACCCGTGCATTGCATGCAAGGAGCACATGGGAGGTCATGCGGACTTCATGGCCACGCAGATGGCGCGCCGGGCACGGTGTGTGTGTGTGTGTGCGTGTGTGTGTGTGTGCGTGTGTGTGTGTATTCAAGTCTGTCTGTAGATGTGCGTGTGTGTGTGTGTGTCACGTGCGCCGCATGATGCCCCAGTCCGACAAAACGAATGAAAAATCTGGCCACCTTTTCTGATGCCTGCGATGTTGCGTCTGTCCTGTTGCTGCTCCTGTTGGCGCGCCCATTTTCTGGGTCCCGCCTGACTTTACGTGCCGCTGTTCGATTGCGGAAAGACACCTCTGGGCGCTCAAGCATCAGTGGGCCCCAGAAAAAGAAGGCGACGAAGAACACCATCATAGTGATTATGATGATGGTGATGACGGTGGTCATGGATCATGATGGTAGTGGTGGTGGCGGTGGTGGTGGGTTTGGTGGTGGCGGTGGTGCCGGTGGTGGTGGTGGGGTGGACGGCGCCCATGACATTGGTGCTGGTGTGGTTGTTGATGACGTGGATGACTCGATGACCATCACCATCCTCAGCAGCAGCAGCAGCATCAGCAGCCAAATACATCATCATCAGCACCAACCCCTTCCACCCTCTCCTCCTGTTTACCCCTCCTCCCTTTATTCTCGAACCTTCTTTGTCTTCTGCTACGTACACGGAACAGGGGTGTATTATGTGCTGAATTATCACTTGTGCACTTCTGCAGGAGCTGGGTCAGGCAAAGCAATCACTCCACGACCGAAGAGGTGAGCTTGAGGCGAAACCTTGGTGAAATCCACTCCGTCTACCCTTGTCAACCCAGTGCTCAGCAACTTCTGTAACTGCGTGCAGGTGGCATTGAAGCAGCTGCAGTCTCTGCGACATGAAGTGCACAAGTTGCGTGCTGCTGAGGCTGGGCCTGGCAGAGCATGCAGTCAGGTCGAGTCGGTTGCCAAGCCTGCAGGAGCAAAGCCACAGCGATGCGAAACATCTTCAATGCAAGGTCGGCGTGAGCATGCGATGCAAACTTCACGGTGAATTTGGAGGGCTTTGTAAGGGAAGCTCTTTATCTGAGAATGCGCGGTTGTTTCGATTGTAGCGTCTGGTTGGCACGTACTAGATCCACATCGAGAATACTGAATACAGGCCTCGAGGCAACATGTTGCGTTTGAGTCGAGACGCCAGCACCAGCTCATGCGAGGCCAGCAGTCTTCTGGCATGTTCTGCAGCTCCATGTTCCTGCATCTTAACATGGCTAGTGCTTGCTTGGTCTGCGAGGACTGTGCTTGGCTGGAGCAGGCCTGCCAGGCACAGGTCTGTGCAGCTACTGCCAGGCGCCTTGACGTTGAGGCCAGCTTTGAAGGTGGCAAGGCCATGCTGGATGTAGTCGGACCTTGCCTCGTTTTGAGACAGGCAAGGTGGAATGTGTTGCTGCCCTTGTTGCAGGATGCTTACGGCTCGCGTGTCAAACTCCTCTAGGCTTTGCAATTAGTCGTGGCGCTGGTAGCACCCTGAAATCTGGGCAAGGATACCGCTTGATGCCGCAGCCCTCCCTGACACAATAGCAAGTAGCAAGCTTCAGGCTGCGCTCCAGAAGTCCTTGGAGCAGCAGCAGGCACGACCAGCATGTAGCATCACCGGTGCCTCAATCACGAGACTCCCGATGCAGGAGTTGAGATTGCAACTGCTGGAAGAGAGAAACCGGCGACCGGGACGATTCATCCAGGAATTCATACACATACATCATCAGACATAATCAGTCATGGAGCTTTTTGGGATTGGCCAGTTTGCCAGCTTCTTGGTCCACGCTCAGCTCCCGCATCCCAGGCACGAGGAGCTCAAAGAGGTCCATAGCACACGATTGGCGCAGGCGGCTTCAACTACCGGAAAGTCGGAGAGTAAAGTCGGAGTTCGGAGGAAACTCTAGAAATTGAAAACCAGAACTTGCAGATCCCTTGACGGCCCTTGACCTTATCACAGCTTATCGCAGGCTGCTCAAGAGGTGGCCTTGCTGCGGCAGAAAGTGGAGCGACAGAAGCAGGAGCTTGGGGAGAAGACGCTGCATCGCTGCGTCGCTGCGCGTCACCGGCGTTTCACAAATCCTGTCACGCTGTCACCATAGTTTGATCCTAGCTGTCGGAGGAGACTCGGTGGCGACATCCTGGAAAGCGTGAGGGAACGATTGAGTTACTCGATTCCAGCAATTCAGATTCGGAGCAGACGGTGCACTTGCTTTAGTGGCATAGCCCAGCTGCCTGGTTTGGCTCGGCTGCGCTTGTTTTGAGGACTCCCCAGCTCGACACGCCTCGCCGGCACAAAGAGATGCTGGTCCGCTTGGAGGACTGGGCTGAATGCGATCGAAACAGGACTTAGGACGTCTTGCCTGATGGGAGAGGCCGGCTGCGTGCAAGACTGAAGGTATGTCAGCGCCATGCGATGCAGTCACGAATCAAACAGCTTCAGTTCGCAGGAGCTACTGCCAGGCATTCAGCACCCCAAGTCTCGTACGGACCACGTGTACCCAAAGTTGGCCGCTTGGTTTCGATTTACTTTGTGACTTAGTCTCAAGCAGCGATATCCGATAGATGGTTACAGACTGGAGCCGTTTCTAGCGTGACCATCCGGTGGAAGAACCAGGCCCCTGAAAGACAGCAGAGCGCTTTTTTTTTTGTGGCAGTGTGTAGCACCTGTTCTGGCACCGAGGTGCCGCAACGTTCTCCCAAGGTCGTGAAGTAAAACGTTTGCAACCGCAGAAAAGTTAATTCGGCCGACGCAATGCCTGGGCATAGAGATGCGAGCAGCGGGTTGCAGGTTGCTAATGCCAGTGCTATCAACTCCCCCCAAGCTGTTGCCCCGAATTTGGAAGCCTCGTTCAGGACCCACTGCCTGTACAGGCCCTTTACGACTTGCAGTGTGTGTTTCGCTTGAGTTCCGGCACTCCGTGAGTCTTGTGCTGGAGCTCGTCCCCTGAGACTTGAGTCATCATGCGGACCTTCTTGGGCGCACAATTTGCCAAATTTGCGGTTGCCCCGAAGGGGACCAGCTCGGCGATGTCATGTCGTGGTCAAGCCACATCATGGCCTTATTGCTGCTCTGCACGAAGTACACGGAAGCAATTTGGTCCTCACGCTTACTGAACCCAGGATGTCCCGAGGACCCGTTGCGCAAAGAATCAACCCTGAAACTTAAAATGGGAACTTCGCACCCAGAGCAAGCAGCAGGCAGTACTCATTTCGTGGGTCACGGGTCCACGCGCGAAAAAGAATTGCACCGTTGAAGTGTCGGTCGGGCCAAGCCAGGCATCAGCGTGTGTCATTATGTCATGCTCTCCAGAATCATCAGGCCGTCAAGTCGGGACCTTGCCCAGAGCCTGACCGACTGTAGATTCTTCGGCGCTACTCTTCTACGGAACACGCGATGCAGAAAATGTCATTGCGTCTTACAGCGAAGTTATGGGCTCGGGAAGAACAGTTTCAAGCCTTCAAGTCTAGATTCTAGATGCATGCACGAAAGCACGGCAGCAGCTCATGCATGATTGAACGCAGGAAGTGGAAGGCCGATCTTTCGTGCAGGAGTTCGTCGTCGAGTCAGACAGGCTAGCTGAGCTGCTCTGCTCGACTTCTGCCGCTGTCATGCCAGAGATAGCAGCTTGTTTACGTAGGCAGGCGCAGCGCTGGGATCGAATAAACATGCCCAGTGCAGGCACAAGATGCAGGACATCGTGGATGCAGCCCTGCAGGGACAAGAAACGGAGCATTTCGCAGGGTCCCCATTGGCCGGTGCAGCAGCCAATATTCCGGGAGTCCAATTTACAACTCGTGCACCGAAGCCTCAGGAGATCGTCATCTGCTCCAAGGACGACCAGGAGTTGGCTCGCTCAGCCTTGAAGCATTCTTGAAGCCTTTGCGCCGGTTGGCGTGTTAGGTTTTAGATCATAGACGAACGGAGTCTTAGCACAGGCATGTGATCCTGCTCAATGCGACACCACGGCGTGGCAGGCTTGGAGCTTGCTTATAGGCCCGAACCATCCGCTCCCCCCATGCATTCCCCTCATGCCAGAGATGCCAGCAACTCATCTCAGCTTTTCGATGTCGGTCTGTGGGGTTTTGGAATGGGAAGTTTGGAACTTCACTTCCGTGTGAATGGACTGATTCAGTTGGATAGCCTGCAAAGAGCTGCGAGAAGTCTTCATGCTGGCCAGCTTGTTTTGGCGAGCAGCCGGAAGCTTGATTAAATCCAGCACACAAGATGGATAGGGAATGCGTCTTGCACACTCCGACACCGCCCTTGCCAAGTCAACTGAAGCATACTGAAGCCATGCCACGGAAAATGGCTCAAATCATGCCCTCTTGTGCAAGGAGGCAAGCTTGACAGAAAGTCAATTCATAGGCCATCGACGGGGTGCCTTCAGGGTTTGCCCGCGGCGCGGATGGACGCCGCAAATGCTCGGGCGAAAGCGCGAGGCTGGCTTTCGTGTAAGCGGGTCTTACAGTAAAATAGGTCCTTTTCCAGGCACGTCTCTTCCGGTCCGGGATCGCATCGGATGTCCGTCGGAGTTTAGTCGTGAGGATGCCTGCAAGTTTGACGAGTAGATCTCGCCAGGCTGCGAACACCAAGAGCGGCTCTAAGCGCAGGCAGGCGATGAGATGACTCGATGTGCTTGGCCATCTGTTCTCATTCCACAAAGGGTCACGGCAGGCCCCGGCTACCGCGTGGAAGCGTGTCTTAGTCGAGCAGCGCGCCATAGCACACCCGCAGTCTTCACAGGGCCGCTGCAGTAGCCATGCGCTTGTGCGTGCCTGCGTCAGCAAGCAGGCTCGCAGTAGGATGCAGGAAGCAATCTGGCAAGACACAGTTGGTGATGCTACGGGGCAGTGATGAACACAGGAAGGACCAAAAGAGGGAAGCTCTTCTACGACACGTGTCCGCGTAGGGATAGGGGTTGAAATCCGAGATCTGCTGCACCGATGGCTGTAACCAGGTGGCAGCAAGAGATCGATGGGAAAGCCGCTGAGGACGAGGTCGTCACCGCCGAGGTGCTCGTGTGGCCTTTGCTTTGTCGAGCTTCATCGAGCTTCTCACGGTAGCAATTGCTAGAACCCTACACTGTGGCTTCTGCAACGGCGCTCCGTCACGTCGGTTTCCCGCTTACTCAAGGAGGCCTTGTAGCAAACCAATATTGCTGTAACATCGCTTCGAGCTGTATAGGCCAGCACTTGTGAAAGGCAGGAATGAGCCTTTGTTTAGGCCATGCTGCAGTATCATGTTGTGCGTTCGCCTTGACTTTCTCGTGGGTCCCGCTGTGAACAGTCTTTTGTGGCAGAGCCATGGCGGAGTGGGGGGACGAGGTGTGGCAAGACGATGAAGAGGCTTCCACTATGCTTTCGGTCTCATAATATCTCATAATCTGTCGGCTCAATCGGGGGGCAGTATGAATCTGCGTTCTTTGCCAGGTTCGCGTCTTGCATGGTGAACTATCTGAGACATGGAAGTCCTTCGACGCCTGCACTGGTGAGTGGAAGTTCCCAGCTGGTCTGATGTCGTGCCGTGGCTGAGCTTGCGTGGTTTGTGCGCAATTGTGGCGTTAGCCTTGGAACACGACTCGGACAGGAAATCCAGGAAGTCTAAGTCTAAGAGTCTAAGGTACCTTCAAGACCAGGGCTTCCGATGCCCAACTCCAATCCAGACCTACGCCTGGCCCGTGCTTTGCAAGGGCTCAGACTGCATCGGCGTGGCCAAAACTGGGTCGGGCAAAACCTTGGGCTACCTTCTCCCCGGCTATGTCAAAGTCAAGCGGCATGAAGCTCAAGAAAGGACTTATGAGAAAGGCCCTGGCATGTTGGTCTTGGCCCCCACCCGGGAGCTTTGCCAGCAAATCTATGAAGAGTCCGGCACCCAGACAGACACCGGCTTGCCGCGATAGATTTGCAGCTGAAGATGATAGTTGTTCTCCTGTCTCTTCCATTCCAAAAGCAAAGTCCCATTTATGTCCTGCCTAATGAGCAACTTCCACTGCCAACAGTTTGGTAAGGTTAGTCCACCGGTACAGATAGATGAGGACATGCGCACCTGCACAAATCAATGCATGCACGCATGCACTCTTTGTACTTAATAGTTTCTTTTCGATGGGCCGTCGAATGACGGAGTATGTTAGGCGGAGTCGAGCGTACTTTGTGTAAGTCTCTCCAGGCTCTCTGCCAAAGTTGTTCTACATGAACGAACTGTCAGCACCAAATCACCAAATGTTCGCTCTTCAAAGCCCAACTCGCTGGTACATGGGTTCGATGATCCAACAAGCGAAGGTCGGAAAAATTCGGAAAGCCAGCGGATGTCGTGACAGCATGCGTCTATGGCGGGGCTCCACAGCAACCTCAACTACAGGCGCTACGTCGTGAGCTTAGTACACGGCATTCGAGAGAATCCGTCTCGCAGCAGGCTTGTCGCAAAGTTTGTGGACGAACCAAGGAGGTAAGCCACAATGTGTGGCAGCAACACCTGGCCGGTTGAACGATTTTCTTAAGAGAGGCGCTGAAAACCACGGACTAGTCATGTCCCCAAACTCAAGCTAAATCACTCGCCTAGCTAGCTTGCAAGCTGTCGGGCAGGCATGTTGGACCTCGAGCTGTGCGATTACCTCGTTCTGGACGAAGCCGACAGAATGTTGGATATGGGTTTTGAGCCTCAGATCAAGGAGACTGCGCAATGGCTCCCTTCTGAGCGCCAAACAGCCTTGTTCACGGCGACGTGGCCTTCAGAGGTACGGGACCTGGCGTGGTCATTGACGCAAAAACCAGTTCACATACAAGTGGGAACAACGGATGCTCAAACGGCAAATGCTGACATCCGCCAACATATCGTCACCGTCCACTCCGAACAGGACAAGGTCACCTTCCTGGAGGAGAAGTTCTTCAAAATGTTGCAGGAGAAGGAGGGCTCGGGACTAATATTCACGAAGACTAAGAAGACAGCAGCGTGGCTTTATGACACGCTGGGAAAGAATGGAGCACCAATCGTCTGCTTGCACGGAGATATGGACCAGACACAGCGAGACTGGTCATTGAAGCATTTCAACCAGGGCAAGGCGCGCCTCCTCGTCGCTACTGATGTAGCACAGCGCGGCCTCGACATACGAAACGTGCAAATCGTCGTCAACTATGATGCGCCGGCCAACATTCAGGATTATGTTCATCGAATAGGTCGTACAGGACGGGCAGGTGAGAAGGGAGATTCTTACACGTGCTTGTTTGCCTCGGACTGGAATTTGGCGAGCCAGATCATCAAAGTCTTCAAGAAGACCGGCCAAGAAGTGCCAAAAGATCTCACTGACATAGCAGAAGGAAACACAGGCTATGGCGGGAGCAGCGCACTCGATGGTACGTGGGGAGGGAAGTATGCTGATTCCGCTTGGGACGACAAGTCTTGGGACGACAAGTCTTGGGACCACAAGTCTTGGGACAACAAGCACGCCGACTCCACGTCCTATGAGAGCTATGAGTCTCCAGAGGCACAAGGCAAGGGCGCAGAGGAGGAGGTGCAGTCCGGTGAGGCTACAGGATATACTTATGATTGGTGAAAGGACTGCTGCTTTGTTTTGACCTGTCATCCACTTCCGAAATCCCAATTTAAAGGAAGCTAGATAACCGATTACCCTTGGAGTTTGGGGGGGCGCTCCACTAGACTAGAAAGCCATTTGCAGCTGCTGTGCCGCAATGTGCATGACAAAAAGGAGTTTGCTCGAACAGACATGTTGCGTCACTCAAGGTCTCCCTTTGGCTGCAGTTTTGCATGGCTCGGTTTCTAGATCCAGACGATGAGAAAGCACCGCAGTTTTGAAAAATAGATAATAAAGCAACTCAATTCAAGAAAAATGGCTATGGCTCAAGTCCACTTCGGCTCAGGTAGTCACAGGACGCTGTCACATATCTAAGTCGCAGTCATGTTTGGTTCCCTCCAACCCCCCCCCCAGCTCAGTGTTGACCTGGACACCGAGGGCGGCGAGACTTGCTGCTCTAGCGGGGACCTGCAAAAGAGCCTACAAGCACACACAATGCCTGTCCAACTCGACAGCGACAGTGACAGTGAACCAGTGAAACCGCCACTTAGCCCCGGCCCACTTGAAGCCCCCACGCCCCCTACTCGACACCAGCTTTCAGGTGAGCCTAGGACACGCACTCTGGAAACCACAGCGCGAGGCATCCTACAACGATCACAACCTCCTACCAAGGCGGATGTG
>BGNK01001964.1:0-44257 GCA_003297005.1 Symbiodinium sp. clade A Y106
TTTCATGTATTTTTTCAACTTTCTTCAGGTTGACTTCTGATTTTGATAACTTTGGTTTTTTCCAAGCCCCAGGATCCAACCCCCAAGGATCCAACCCTACAAACGAGCTCGTCGATATAAGTGGGTTATAAGTCCCCTACCATAGGTCATGAGTATATTTACCCTACGTATAACCCCACTTATAATTACCCATGAACCGTGAACATCCCAGTAGTGGACAACTGCGAATGGAAGACAGAACCAGCCTGGGCGTTTCAACACCTCAACTTAACCCTAAACCCTAAACCTAATTGAATGGCGAATTTAAACAATGCCGCCAGCTCTCCCACTGCAAGAAACTCGCTCAGTTCCCGGCCACCCGCCGAGTGGGAGCCTTTCTGGAGCACACGATTTGAGAGTTTCAGGAAACATACAGTGCGAAGTTAGTAACAACTACAATAAACAGTTCTTCGGGTCTAGGCACGGCATATCACGGCATGATCCCACCGGGCACCAACTCCAAGCAAGCGCCACTCCAGCGTCGGCCCGCCTACGCCCGTTCAAGCTGTCGCTGCTGTCGGCGAAAGAGTGAGCCAGACAATGCCAGAAGCTTTAATATGGAGGCCTTAAGAATTAGAATAGGGTTTTGGGGCCCATTATGCTATAATTATAATAAGTAACCCCCCAAAGTAGTATCGGTAAGTATTAAGACCCCTATGTCAACCTGAAGCCGAAACGCAAGGGGGGATCCAAAAGCCCATCGTCTTATCCCTCTAACTCAGGGAGGGGGGTGGGGAGCAGTCGTAGTAGTAGTGGTAGTAGTTGGTGTAGTAGTAGTAGTAGCAGTAGTAGTAGTAGTAGGAGGCATCCCGGCAGGGGTCATGACGGACTATTTTGCGGGGATCTGGGGTCGCAGGGTGAACCCTAAGCCCTTAACTTACGGCCCCCAAAAAGCACATAAGCAAAAATAAGGACAGGGATATCCCATCTAAACCCCCTTACAATGAAGCCCGATAAGGTAGGGATATCCCCATAAAATGCTTATGCTTATGTGCTTTTGGGGTCCATAATGACTGGAAGAAGGCCATCGGGAAGAAGGGCCAGGTTAACGGAAGGGCGGGGCCGTTCCTTGCCTTGGCTTCGCCACGTCAGGTTTAAGGCCTAGGGTTCAGAGTTTAGGGCTTTAGGGCTTGGAGGGTTTATAGGGTTTAAGGGTTTAGCCGTCGGAACTCATGAAATCTTCATAGTCGGCTGCAAACCCACACTTCAACTCGCAAGCTCCGAAACCCGAAAGGGCAAACCCCCTAACCGTAAGCCCTAAACCCACGCACCCTTCAATTAATCCTTAAACCCGAACCCTTGAACCCACATAAAACCGTGCGCAAGTAGTTCATGCAGAAGTGGTTCACTTCAGGATTGCTCCATGACTGCCTGCACGAACTCTGAGCCTAATCCCAAACCACGCCTGGAATTAAACCGCTCTCAGCCCCTACTTGAAGGTTTATGGGTAGTTATAAGTGAGGTTATAAGTTGGGTAACTCTACTTATAACCCATATTAGGGGACTTCTAACCTATTTATAACTACCCGTGAACCTCTAAGTACCCCCTAGACTCTGCGCCGTAACAACTCTGAACCCTAAACCCGAAGCCCCCCTGAGGCGCCTTTTGGCCAACATCGACCATCTGGGGACTCAACGTCTGAACCTGGGCTCGTTTGTTGAATAGGGTTTAATTTAGGGTTTAGGGTTTAGGTTTGTTCATGCGGTTTTGTTTGAAAGCCCCTTTTCCATCCCGCTGTTCATAGGGTTTACGGCCTGGGCTGCTTTTTAACATCTTCACAAAAGGTTTCTATCAGGATAAGGATGGGATGGCTCCGCCATGCCTTACATGACGAAAGAGGCTTCTATAAGGATGCTTGTCAGATTTTATATGGGACAAAGCGCGGATGCCAACAGGGGTTCCTATGAGGTGTTTGAGGTCTTTTCACGGTGTAAATGGCTTGTATAAGGATTTATCATAGACAAAACTCTATACAGGCTTTAAAGAGTTCGTTTTAGGAGTTTGGGTTTGGGATTGTAGGGTCAGCGATACATGGGATTCATGAAGAAAAACAAGGCTTGAGGTGCACAAGCCCAAGTTTGGGGCGCCTGGGGGCTATAAGGCTTATGGTTTGTTAGCCCTATCCTGCGCGACCCTTCGAGTTTAATAACGAAAAATGCGAGTGAGTATGCTTATGAATAAATTTTATAAAGCTGGATTTCTATTGGGCGTTGCTGGGTCTTGAAAGGGTTTGGTCTATGTCTATAGCTTCTATACTGGTTTAGTTACTTTTACCTTGCTATAGGACCTTATCTAATAGGAATCAAAAGGAACAGAACAGCACTGCAGTAGTCCAGAAAGAAGAATACAACCTGCTGCCAAGTTTCATCCCTGACAGCACCGCGCTGAGAGTTGCGGGCACAATTTTACAGAACCTGTCTCTGCGATATCGTGCGAAGTTAACAGGTGTGTTAGGACCGCTTCAAACCTCAGGGCCACAGCCTGCCGCCTGTCTCCAACTTATGCAAGCCCGAGCAACCTCTAAACCCTAAGCCCCGAGTGCTTCCCTGAGGAGAGTACCGCAAATCGCCTGGCCGCTGCCTCCACAAAACTTATCCGAGGCTTGGCACTTTGCAGTGGCTTGGCAAAGCAGGAACTCATGTGTGGCCCATTTAACAGCGGCCAAGGGTCTAGACGGCAATGCAGCTATAACAGCACCACGGGACTTAGTATGTAACTAAGCTTGCAAGAACACTAGTTGGGTTTATAAGGTATAGCCCTAGTTACTAAGTGCAATGATCCTTGAAGGAATGACTGTGACTGAATATTCAGGTGATCGATGTGGGTAGCTCTCAAAATTAGTGCGGCGGTGCTCGCGCAACCCCGGTAACGGAACGGAACGCGAACGAAAACGGAACGCAACAAAGATTCTCAGAAAAGAAGGCCAGGCAAATCGCAAGTTTACTGAAACCGCCTCAGTGATTTTTGCAGGTCGGGAAAATTAATTGGCAAGTGTTGGTATGCATGGGGAACGGCAAGAAGCGAAAAATCTCCAACTCGGCAGCCAACACGGGCCTACGGTGTTGCTTTCCACCACTTACACCTTGCCTGCAAACCTCCTCAATGATTTTTGGCGAGTCCGGAAAATTCATTGGTGAGCGTTGGGATGCATGGTGAAGGGCAAGAAACGAAATTTCACAAAAGCCAGCACGGGCTTGGGGTGTGACTTGCCCCTTCCCTGAAACTCTCCCCAATGATTTTTGGTCGGGTCCGGAAAATGCGTTGGTGAATGTTGGGATGCATGGTGAAGGGCAAGCAAGGAAATTTCAACAACTGAGGCAGCCAGCACGGGCCCTCTTGCCTGGAAATGACGGGAAAACTCATTGGCAAGTCATTAGGTCCAGCAGCGGGAGGGGAGGGCGGGGGAAGGCGGGTTTGAGCCACTGTACACTGCCTATATACAAGGGTGAAACCCCCCCCCCCACCTACAACCCCTAACCCCTGTGCTCTCTTGTTTCCGGCCTGCCCTCTACCTCGCCGAGCCCCCACCAATCTTGATTTTCCTTGTTTCGTGGCATCCCGCCCAACCCCCAACCCCCTGCCCCCCTCCCTTTCACCCCTCTCCCGCCCTTCTGGCATTTTGATTTTCCTTGTTTGGTGGGTGGCAACAACAGAACGCCGCTCGTTCCCCGCCCCCTCCGCCCCCCTTCCCCTTTCCGGCCCACCCTCCACCCTCTCCGCCCCCAGACTCACCACAAGTCAAGTTCGCCCCTCAGTTTTGCATCGCATCAACTACTCAAGCATTGCGTCCAGGTTCAGAAAGCATCTGAAAGGTTTAATTGCTGATTTCTCATTGTCAAGGGTGTGCAGGAACAGACACAGTCTCCTGTGGAGATTGTTTTTGTTTCCACCTCACATAAGCCTGCAGCAGTCGAAGGGCCAGGCTTGCATCAGTAGTGCAAGTAGAAAACGGATCTCAGCCAGCCTTGTACGCACGTCATCAAGTGACCAGAGTCACAGGCCAAAGGATGTTCAAGACAGGAGTCAAGAAGAATCCTTTCTTTTCCAAGACCCATTGGCTGGTCACGAACCAACTGTACCACTGGACCCACATATCCGTAGCGCAAGTGCGCACTTCACCAAGCGACCAGCATGCTCCCCAAGTCGGTCAGAGTGGAAGGACATGGAAACATACAGTGTCTCCCGAGGGAAGCTGTGTATGTTTCAATCTTTCTGTAAACCCATCTCCGTTTGGGCAGCACTGCAGGATATACTTTACACACCAAAGCGGGGACTATCGGCTGCAGTTATGACGTAAGCCAGTGGTTTAGCCCCGACGGTCTTTGCCAGCGTGTCAACGAAAGCATTCGCCAGAATCATGGGGCAAACATGGATGCGCACACTGGAGGGTTAGGGACGAGGCCAAGGAAAGTAGAAGGGCAGGTAAACAAAAAGGCGTAGTAGAATGCAGGGTTTAGGGTTCAGGGTCTAGGAGTTCAAGAGTGTTGGGTTTAGGGTCTAAGATATTAGGAGGGTGGATTTTTTTGGGGGGTCTTTTTTTTTTGGGGGGGGGGGGGGTTTTTTTAACTTCCCCCCCAAACGAAAGAAACCGGTTGTTTTCCCTAAAAAAAAACAAGGAAAAGAAAAAAAAAAAAAAACAAAAANGGTGTGGTGTTAGGGGGTGGGTGTTGGAGTGTTGGAGTGGTGTTGGTGGTTGGGTGATAGGAAGGGGTGGGTGTTTTTTTTGTGGGTGTTGTTTTTTTTGGGGGGGGGGGGGGGGGTCTTTTTCAAATCCGTCCAAAACGTAAGGAAACTGCTGTTTTCCCTAGGAAAAACCAAGGAAAGCCAAGAAAAAAAAGACCCAAAAAAATATGCCCTCCATACTAGGAGTTACTACTATCATTTGGGGAAGTATCCCCAATAACAGTACCTAGGACCCTTTGGGTTGCAGTGTGAACCAATGTACTAAGGTACAAGGAAAGTTTTTCAAAGCTGCATACGTAGAGGATACAGAGACAGCTGGCACTTGAGCTTCAAATGCTCCTGGGCCTCGGACACCAACGGTTTAGGGTTTAGGGGTTTAGGGGTTTAGGGTTTAGGGGTTTAGGGGTTTAGGGTTTACAAGGGTTTAGGGTTTTGTCTGCTCCAAACACGCTTCAATACAAATCTCTGCAGCCCATCAAGGTCCGAACACAGTCGTCATGTGCCTGTATGTCGAAATCACGCTTAACTCTCATGAGAACACCCTTGCCCTAAGACTCACTCCCCCAAAGACGAAAGCCCGCAAGTGGTGCTCTATCAAGGCTCTATAGCCGCAGTTCTGAGTCTAGAAATAGAATCCAAAGTAGTTCCTTTTTGGGATTACCTTATAGGATTTATAGGATTCTATATATGAACCCCCAAAAAGAACTACTATGGAGCCTCTGGGTAGAAATAGAATCCTCAACCGCTGCCTCTCTTTTGAACCCGTACTGAGGCCGATGCGAGTGACGGGAGAAGCTGCCTCCCCTCCCCCAATTGCCCATGTGCCTCTGGTCTGCAAAGCAAGCACGGGGAGCGAAGCCTGCGACGTGCAGACTGTGTTGTCTGGACTTGGCAAGCTCCCAGCATTTGTCATACCATTCTGGCTAGATCGCTTGCTCTATTGACTAGTGCCTTCCCGAATGTTGTGTTCAGCATGACGTCGGTTGCCTCAATGCGGCGAATCCATATGGAACCGGAACCCTGTTTGCTGAAACCTGAACCGCCTTCACCTGTGTGCTGGCTTCTGCACAAAATCAACTGCTGATCTAGCAGGACTCCGGCGATAAGGCCCTGCGTACAGGTCTCCTCCTGAAGACTCCGCGTTCCAACAGCACAACGAGCCTCTGAAGAGTCCGGCAGCTTCCAGGTTGAGGACTTGGGGCTTTAGCTTCTCGGGTCTCAGTTAGTATTAATTGACGGGTTTAGAATCCATATGGGTGGTTGTCAAAATTATGGTCCCTTTTTGTGTCCTTATTATAATACGGCACCTATCATTTAGGGTCCCTCAAAATGATTTTGCAACCACCCATATAGTATATAGGGTTTAGGAGTCCACGCTTCCACCCGGGAGGCATTAGTACAGGGGGATGTATACGTAGAATAAGGGTGGCTGGTTATGGTATAGTGTGACTATCACAGAATACTAGTTCTAATTATTTCGACCTCTATATTGGGAACTCCCATCTCTCCTCCCTACTCCCTTGTCTTCTCCCTGCCCCTGGAACCCTGAACCCTTTACGGTACCCTGACGTTTCAGGGTTTGCGGCTTAGGGTTTAGGCACTTTGGTTTCAGTGCACCTCATGGCGTCTTGGAGAGGCCGGCAGAAGCGTATGGCCGCCATGAGAGCAGTGGCTTTCTTGGGAGGCAGGGTTCAGGGTTTATGGAACACTTTTGGGAGCATGCCGGTGTTACTTGCAAGTCTGTGGTTGCACATTCCTTTAGAAGTTACACCTGCCAAAGCACAGGGCAACTTAAGCAAGTGTGAGAACACCGTGAATACTTATAGTCT
Source organism: Symbiodinium sp. clade A Y106 (assembly GCA_003297005.1). NCBI lineage: Eukaryota > Dinophyceae > Suessiales > Symbiodiniaceae > Symbiodinium > Symbiodinium sp. clade A. Next base: position 6,553 of record BGNK01001964.1, read on the forward strand.
TATCGTGCCCTCGATGCAATCTATCCAGGCTAATGTTGATATCCTTTGGGAGGTCCTGCAAGCTCTTACTCGACCTTCCTCCAATCATCACAACTATGACTTCACGACTCTAGAGGTCCGCAGAGGAAACGATCACATGTGTTGACATGACGGACGGTTGCGAGAAGTCTTCAGCCTTTCCCATCGACCCATGGCGGCCCCGTGCACGTTTGAACGAAAGCACTGCATGTCTGGGGTTTCTATCCACACGATCAACCCAGAAGCCCAAAACAACTAAACCCTCAAACCCTTAAAAAGCCCCGAAAAACTCTAAACTTAAGAGGAAGGTGGGTTGTGAAAGCAACTTGAATCTCGGATCCAGCATCACGATGACTTACACTTTGGGGGGTTTGAAATCTGTCAAGGCTGCATGAACCAGAGTTCCCTTTCCTTTCTTGGTACCATCAAAAAACACCCGGAGCCCTATACACACTCACCAGGATCCGTCATACGAACCCTACGTCATGTAGTCCTGACCCCAAGCTCAACGGCCCCGAACCTTGCGTTGTGGCATTTGTCTGACTCAGCTTCTGTCTAGCTTCGGCCACCAGAATCGCAGGAACACTGAAGGCGCTTTCTGAAAGGTTGGGGTCGGGTTTAGGGTTTAGTGTCCGAATACCTTCGAATACCTACAGGTGGCCGGGCGTTTTCGAAACATCAGAAACCAGAATTGGTACCAAGCAGCAGAAGCCATAATGAAGGTGGTTTAGGGACCCCTACATACTGAATGCATTCTACGGGCCCCTAAATAGTGCACACTGAAACACTATCAGATACTGGGTTCTTGTTTAGGGATTTAATTTACCATAATAGTAGGGACTTATGGTAAATTAATATGGTTTTCTTACTATGGTACCTTTAATTTAAATCCGTTAGCAAGAACCCAGACAAACCTCCTCCTTCTCCATGGCCGGAGGTTCGAGGAATCGCGCGAGGATGTTTGGGTGCCCTGCTATAGGCAACGCTACACTCCTCTGAAGGTGCATGAATGTAGCCATCCATACCTTGAACTTGAACACGAAACCCTACCAGACTACAAACCACACTGCATCGGATTGTTATATAGGGCTTTGAACTACTAAGACTGTAGCATATGAAGACTGCGCCCTAGCAACTAAACACTCAAATCTGCAAGGTCTTGGTTGCCGGCTTCTATATTGTCTACCGTAGAAGACCTCAATAGCAGGCGATTAAATTTCAGGATTTCCGGTGTAAGGTGTGGTTCAGGATCTTACCGTAAACCCGAAACCCTAAAACCCCAAACCCTAAAAACCCTAAAGCCAAAAAACCCTACAACTACAGAAGCGCCCTCAGCCCCAGTTTCGCGAAAGCCCCGCAGAAACGTCCCAGGAAGTCTCGGTCCCGCCAGTGCCTGGGTAGCTCAGCTTGCGTCAGCCTGGCCAGGGCAGTGAATAAAAACTAATTAATATAGGGGCCTTATAATAATTGAAATAGGGCTTTGGGGGCCCATTATACTATAATTATAATAAGGAGCCTCCAAAATAGTATAGGTAATTATTTAGGCCCCTGTATTAAGCCTTTTGGCGTGTCTGTATACTGTATCATGATGACATTTTAGGACACCCTAAATCCATGCTTCTACATTGGGATTTTGATCTATGGCTTAGTATAGAAGCCGAGGGTGACCACGAAACCCGCCAAACGCTCTACATTTGTACGGGCTCCAAAGGCATCCTAAGACTCAGGATGGTGCGGGTTTGCAGGCGTCGGTCCGCGCCGCCTCGGGGTGTAGGGCTTGGGGTTTAGGGTTTCAGGGTGTGCAACAGGTCGTGCGTGGTTAGCGCAGGGCAGGGCAGGGCAGGGCAGNGATGTGGCATGGGTGAGTATTGTGTGTCCGAGATGTCCGAGATGTGATGCGTCTTCCGGAGAGTCCGAGATGTGTGTCCGAGTTCCGGAGAGTCCGAGATGTGTGTCCGAGATGTGGCACGGGCGAGTATTGTGTGTCCGAGATGTCCGAGATGTGATGTGTGTCCGAGGAGCGGGAGGAGGAGAAGGAGGAGCGGGATGCAGCCCCAAAAAGTAAGAACCCCACAAAGATGTGGGGAATTATTAAGGCCCCTATAGTAGTAGTGTATAGACATGCACCACCCCGACACTACTCACAGCGAATAAAACCAGCCGAACCAGAAGCATCTAAGCGAAGTGCAACACTGCGCGAGTTCCAAGACAAACCAGATCCGATTTCCTGTAAGGGACAGCAGAAAACTCTCCTCAGGTAAAAATTAGGTTTCACGCGGGAGGACTTCGGCCTGCTCAATCTTTTTAAAAACCACCCCAAACCCCCAAACCCTAAACCCTAAATTCCAAAGGCTAAGCCCACAAGGCACTTAACCTTTTTCTCTCCTATTTACTGGACTCAAGTCTAACACTATAGTAAATCCCATAAAGTTGGAAACCGGATTAAGGCCAAATAGTGCTGGGATTACCTATACATTACTCTTAAGGATTGAGGCTATTGGGTTTCCAACTTTTGGGCTTCTACTGTAGCCCTGAACCTCCGAACCCCAAACCCCAAACCGTCCCTGAACCCCCAGATTTCGAGGATGGAGCTCTGGTAACCCAAAGGCCGGCCTTCGCCGAGCCTTTAAACCCAAACCGGCGACACGCCCGAGACGAATTCGGATATCGGACACCCTGCAGGGCTGCTGGCTCGGGGTTGCCTTGAGGGTTTTGGGCTTAGAGGTGTTCCGGTTTTCGGGTTTAAGGCGTTTCAGATCAGGGTTTATGGGGTTTTGGCATTCAGAGCTTGGAGTTTAGGACTTAAGGCTTGGAGGTGTAGGTGGCTTCCGGAGCCAAGGGATCCCTCCGTCTCGTCACATGACAGAGCGTATGTGCGAGTGTCCGACTGAACGTACGAGTGACTCAGTGACTAACGATAAGATCCCACTCCGAAAAAAATGTGGGACATGCTGAGCTTTGTACATTACATGCCCACTGCACTTGCGGCACCCATCCTAAGCCCTAAAAGCAACCTAAAGCTCCAAAGCGATGAGTACGGACCGTGAGCGATCGTCTTAATTATTCTTCTTGCTATTGTTATTACTACTTGTATTGTTAAACATCATTTAGCTACTATTAATACCAAAATAAGTATTATGAACTTATAGGTTCTAGATCTGACAATTACTTACACGTCTCGCCAAAGACTATGGTACCACTCTTGAACCCGAGACCAAGATCCCTTTAGTCCCTAGCAGATTCTACGATCATTCCACTCCAAAACCTTATTCTTATACCTCAACCCTAAAGTGATCGTCAACCCCTGAAGAAAGCCTACAAACATCTGTCTAAACAACCTATGAAGCTCTTTTAGAATCGAATAACTGGAGCCTGATCGGAAGTTGGTCTTGCAATCGGCGCTCATGCGCTGCCCGTACTTCGCGTGCCGAACATGGCTCCCAAAGCCTGAAGAAAGGGCAGAGTGGAGTCCACCCATCTCACACCCCTCAGGCACCTAATACGGGCTTCTTATTGACATTATTGGTGATAGAAGGTTCATTTCCTAACTAAGGAGTATTGTGTCTCCGGGAAGTCGCCATCCTAATTAAATGTTCTGTCCGAGCTCTGATGAATCAATCAGCTTCCGAATCAAGGGTTCACGGCTTAGTGGTTTGCGGGTTTAGGGCATTACGCAGCTCCAGATGAGTCACAAGGAAGTTGAGCAGCAGCACAGGTGTAGTAGCAACAGAATGGGAGGCCGTACTTGTGACAAGTAGCAGTAGCTCTAGCAGGAGGCGGAGGAGGAGGAGGAGGCGATTTCTGCTACAACTTACCAGTTGGATCAGGCTCCTGAGTTCTGCAAACCCTAAAGTTAAACCCGAGCCTAGCTGAAACCTTAAACCGAAACCCTAAACCCTAAACCCGATCAGGCCATCCCCCCCGAACAGTTTCCCAGAGAGCCCATGCAATACCCCCTTAATTGAGGAATATACCTTAAATTATTAGGGGCTTTATATTATGATTTAAGCTATATTCCTGAATTAAGGGATATTGGGCTCGCTGGGTTCCCGGCCTCCTGACCTTGTCATCGTGAGGATTTGCGCCATCACCAGCAGCTGCGCAAGCCCTCTGAGGTCCGTCTTAGTATGTTCTAGGTCCTAAAGCCTTTTTATGGCTCCGAGGTCTAGCCAGTACACATGCAGTACTGCCACTGGACCTAAACTGGGTGAGCGACCCTCAAACCCCAAACCCCAATGTTCAAGATTAAGGTTCAGGGATACCGACCCCGCCACCCCGTATAGAACCCCTCAAAGAAACAATAGCAGAAACCGTCATATTACCCTCAAACAAACCCTAACTACCAAGGGGCTTGGGATTCCGCGTGAGGCCATCTCCGTATCTTTTTTGGCAATCTTACACAGGGGCATGCGAGGCATTGGGGACCTGTATATAGATACCTAGGGTTAGGGTGTCAGGTTTTGGTGTGAGGGTTTAGGGTTTAGGGATATTAAAAACTACATGCAACAAAACACGAATCACAAATTTTACCACAGGTGAGAGTTAGTTCGTATGATACAGACAATATAGTTCAGAATGTCTTATGTATATATAAATTACAGAAAATAACACATTACGGCCAGAAATTATGTGTGTGCGCATGCACGCATGCACACACGCACGCGCGGAGGGAGGGGAGGGCAGGGGAGGGGAGCGGAGCACAGGGGAGGGGATGGAATGGATGGATGGATGGATGGATGGATGCGTATACAATGTGCATACAAACACACAGACATGCATATATATATATATACGCATACAACTGTGTATACATACATATGTATATATATATATCCATCCTTGTACTTAGAAATGAAAACTACACTTGAAATACAAGTCTCACTACATCCCCAGCTTCGGGAGCTTCGGTTGGCAAGGCTTCGGAAACTCGTGGAACCTCCAGAGTGGGAATAGGTTTTTGGGTCACGTAACAATATATGTATATGTAGAGACCATACAAAGGGATAGCATCACCGTAGGATATATATATATATATATTTTATATTATATTATATATATATACATTAGATTATATATATATATATATATATATATATATATATATATTTATATTATATATTATATATATTAATAATTATTAAAGCATGTGCTGTAGTAATTGCGGGGTGTCATTCTTGACGAATTCTTCCGACCCAAAGCTGAGGGACCTCAGAGGGCGGAGTCGAGTTCGAGGGGGCTCAGGCCCGAAAAGCCTGGTATGCCAAAGATCCTGATCTCCGATTCCGGCGCAGATTTAGGGCTTGAAGGCTGAGATGGAGGGTTTACCTGGTGATCAAAAAAACCTATCGTTTGAAGGGTTCCAACCTCTAACTCAGGGGTTATAACCTAGCATGTTGTAGTATTTTGTAGGGTTTAAAGGTTCTACCCTCTAATCCAGGGGACATAACCTAATGTACTATTTTGTAGGGTTTGGGGTCACAAGTAGATTATGGGTTGAAGGTTCATTCTCTTCTGTAAGCCCCCAAGGATCCATAATTTTTCTGGAATCCCAAGTAGATACCCCTTCGGAATCCATGACAAAAAACGCCAGAAACAAACACATACACAAGGAGAACCCAATCTTGGGACTTGTCATGATGAGACACTCTATGTACTCTATGGTCGATTCCTTGATTATGGGCTATGCGGCCCTGCGGGCATTGCTAAGATTTCTGATTGCGGGCGCAAACCTCAACAGACAGGGGACGCTAATAAATATAGCACCCTAAATAGTAGGATCCTTATTATCGGAAACTCCCAAATGGATCTGATAATCCGGGGTGGGGGACTTTTTCCCTCCTAAGGACGGGGTGGAGGACTAGGGTTTACTGAAACACTTAACCTTGGGGCATTTTAAAAATTTGGGTGTCAGGGTTTGGAGTTTGGAGGTCTTCGGGAGACGAAGATCAGGAAGGGCATAAGGCTGCCAGGCCCCTCAACCCTTCTGCGGGTATTCAGCACCACGCATCGAAGATAACCGACGATCAGCACGTCCGCAACTACCGCCCCATTGTGGCGCAAGGCCTTCAACGAAGCTGAACAAAACTGTGACAAAAATGTGTTGAAACTTTGCGCTGAACCTGCGTCCTTGGGACGAGCAGGGTACAGGGCCACAGCACAACCAGGGCCTGAACTTCTTGAAGCCAACACCCTTGAACCGGATGCAGATGCTGGTGTGGTTTAGTCGGTTCAGACTCCCGGGGGCATGTCAAACATCTATGGCCGGAACGTAGCACCTTGGCCGGAAGAGTTCGGACAAGATGCCGGCTGACAAGGGAGTAGGGTTTAGGGTTTGGGGGTTTAGGGTTTAGGGTTTAGGGTTTAGGGGGGTTTAGAGTTAAGTTCGAGAGTAATTGGGAAGTCCTCTAAAGTAGGGTCACTTTTTCGGTCCCCAATATAGTACAGCACCCTTACAGAAAGGCCTAACATCTACCCAGATCTATTGCTGGAGTCCTAAACACCCAAACCTTAAAGCCAAGATCTCTAAAAACCCCTACGGAGCCATGATAGTTCGGCTCTACTGCATGAGGTACAGTTGATACTTGGATTTGGGTCAGTTCACCGGAAGCCCAAATCACCCCTAGATTAGCACGAACTTAAGCATTAAGCCCTTGTATGAGGAGCCCTCTACAATTTAAGATATGCTCTAGTTTACGTTAATGAACGAAACCTTCGTATTCATGTACGATTCACTGGAACCTAAATTAAACCGATGAAGGGGCCTCCTTTCATTACCCTCAACTCTTTGCCCTAAACCCTAGCCCTCGTTCCTTGAGAGGTCTTGCACTCTCCGGGTTCCCAAGCTCAATACAACACATCGCCGAATCTTCGGGATTGTTCGCAACTGTGCGACAAGGGTTTTGGGTCGGGGTTCAACAGTTTCGGGTTTTGGCGGCTTAGGGTTTCGGTGTAGGATTTTTTAGGGTGTGGGGCACTCCAAGACAAGATATGATTGCTCCGGAGACCACAACTCGAAAGAGTGCCTTATCGCCATCGCCCCCGAAAGAAGGAATCCTTCCTTCCATGCCCCAGAATCCTAAAAAAAACAAACCCTAAACCCTCACTTTCTTCGTCTACTCAGGCCGCCACCGACCTGAAAACGGCCAAACGACTTGCCTCCCGAGAACGTTCGGACTATTTCAGAGAGATGCTTTGTAATGAGACCCTACAAAAGAGAGGTTTTGTAGTGCAAGGTAAAACCCCAAAACCCTGCGACCGTAAACGCAGCATTTGCGTCTTCTGGAGTTGAAGGAATGAGTTTCGGGTGTATAGGATAGGGTTGAGGTCTAGGGCATAGGGATATGAAGCTTCTGATATGGAGGCTTGTGATTGACTATCTTGTATAGTGTTTTGGGTTTAGGGATCCGGCGGAGAAGATTCAAGCCAAGCTCGAAAAGGATTTGACGTTTAATGATTGAAAAACTTCGTAAAGGCCCTGCCCAAGCTGGACCGGTGAATGAAACCAGTCTCGTCCGGCCTGGCTACTTCTCCCTCTTGCCAAGCTGCAGCTTGTAGTAGACACCCTGGGCGAGACACGCCGAAAGGCCCGGGTTCTGTCTCTTACGTTTCTTGGGCGGTATGGAGTCATAATACTCTAACTAAGAACTGTTACATTCTGTGGCATCAGATCGCAGAAATTGGCTCTGGCCCCACGACATGCAAGGTCAAGGATGTTCTATTCGGGCTTTTTTGAACAGAGCTAAGGCCTGGGTTTGGGAGAGTTTGAGGTTGGGACCTGAACGGTGAGAATAAGGCTTCTACACGTTTGTGAAAAGGTTTTGAGAAGGTTTAATGTGCGGGCCCTAATAGTGAGCATAGGCTGTGTAGCTCTTATGTGGGATACTATTGCAGCCTACAGAAAAATAGAAATGGGTTTTGGGAAATCTGTAGGAATTTACAAGGGGATACATATCGCTAAAGGCTATTCTCCAGAGAGTCCAATACCCCTCAATTAAGGAATAGACCTTAAAATATGAGGGGCTTCATATTCTGATTTAAGCCACATTCCTTAACTAAGAGATATTGGGCTCTCTGGGTCAGACCTCTACTTGGAGGTTCACAAGTAGTGATAAGTGGGGTTATAAGTCCCCTAGTATAGTTACCCAACTTTTAACCGCACGTATAACTACCCATGAACCTCCAAGTAGACCCTAAACCCTATACCCTTATAGAAATAGGGTTGAGGCTCCAAATTTTGGGACTAGTGACTTGGGTTTAGGGTTTAGGATCTAGGGTTTATAGGGTTGAGGGTCCAAAGTTGGGACTTGGGGGCGAGGATTAAGGGCATGGGGCTGATAGCGGGGTTTAGGGTTTTGTGGGTTTCGGGTTCAGGGTTTTTTGAATAAAAGTTTGGGAAATATTGCTACTGTCATAGAGGCGCCTGAGGCTGAGTTGGGTTTCGGGATGTACTTTGTCATCTACTTATGTGATAAGGGGCCGGAATATTCTGTCGTAGATATGAAACCCTGAACCCTGAATTCTTAGCCCTAAACCCTAACCCCTAAACCCCTAACCCTCTTTGAGGCCCCTGTATAGAACCCTTATAGATCCCTTTAAAAGGAACCCTAGCACCTAAACCCCTAACACCCCTGAACTTTAAATCCTCGCGGCAAAGCCGAGAATGGCATCCAAGCCAAGCGGCTTTCCGCGACATCAGCTCGCTATGTGCTCCTAGGAGGAGTTGAAGTTACGGGTCTTCTAGGGTTGAGGGTTTAAGGTTTATAGGCCAGTTGTAGGGTTAAGACTTTTAGGGTCTAGGGCTTAGGGTTTATGAGGCATTATAGGGCTTACAGGGGTTACAGGCACAGGGCTTCGGGCTTATGCTCTCGTAGTACGTCTCGTAGCTTTGACTCAGCCGGACGAGGCCTCTCGGGTGGCATACGCACTACCGGTGAGTTTCAGGTTCGGCTGTTCTCAGCGGACAACAAGAACTCGGCAATTACAGGTGAGCTTAGTTTAGGGTTTGATGTTTACACGGCTTATAGGTTTATTTGCCTAGGCTTTTCGGGCTTGGGCTTCTGGGGTTTAAGGGTTTGTAGGGCCTGGAGAGTTTCTAAGGCTTTGGGTTTACAGTTTGGGGTTTATTGGGCGTATAGGGTTATCGGTTTGGCATTTTAGAGTTTTGGGTTCACAGGGTTTACACGGCTTGTTGTCTTTAGGAGGGGTTGAATGTAGGGACCTCCATAATCGGAATAGGGTTGCGGGTATAGTATGGTATGGTATCCTGATATTTTGTGGACCGTAAGGGGATACTCGTCGTAAGTATTCCGAACCCAAAATTCGGCTTTTCGTTGCTGAGTTGATAAGCCCAAAAAGTGTATACTTTCAGTTCTATAAGAGATCACACTATCCCAAAAAGTGTAAAGTGTGCTCACTCACCTACTAAGCGACCATTAAACCCTAAACCCTAAACCCTAGAAGCCCTAACCCCTAAACCCCTAAACCCCTAAACCCTAGAAGCCCTAACCCCTAAACCCCTAAACCCTAAACCATACTGAGGGCTTTTGGGGTTTAGGCCCATCTTGCGGAGTCTCTCGAGTCTTGCGGCTAAGAGTTTACCCCAAACCCTAAACTCTAAAGCCTAAGCCCTGAACTCGAAACCCTAAACCCTATAAGCCCCTTTTTTTTGAACCCGGGCTCTGAGGCTCTGAGGTGCCGTTATAGGGCCCTAAACTAAACGCTAAACCTTTGGACCTTAAGGCTTCGGTGTTTTCGGCTTGATTGGAAACAGGGTTCGGTGGACTCCAGGACTTTCAGGGTTTTGGGTTTAGGGTTTCAGGGTTTTAGGGTTTAGGGATTCAGGGTACAGTAGAGGGTTTAGGGGTTCAGGGTACAGTAGAGGGTTTAGGGGTTTAGGGGTTCAGGGTTTTAGGGTTTGGGGGTTCAGGGTACAGTAGAGGGTTTAGGGGTTTAGGGGTTCAGGGTTTTAGGGTTTAGGGATTCAGGGTACAGTAGAGGGTTTAGGGGTTTAGGGGTTCAGGGTTTTAGGGTTTAGGGGTTCAGGGTGCAGTAGAGGGTTAAGGGGTTTAGGGGTTCAGGGTTTTAGGGTTTAGGGGTTCAGGGTACAGTAGAGGGTTTAGGGGTTTAGGGGTTCAGGGTTTTAGGGTTTAGGGATTCAGGGTACAGTAGAGGGTTTAGGGGTTCAGGGTACAGTAGAGGGTTTAGGGGTTTAGGGGTTCAGGGTTTTAGGGTTTAGGGGTTCAGGGTGCAGTAGAGGGTTTAGGGGTTTAGGGGTTCAGGGTTTTAGGGTTCAGGGATTCAGGGTACAGTAGAGGGTTAAAGGGTTTAGGGATTCAGGGTACAGTGGAGGGTTCAGGGGTTTAGGGGTTCAGGGTTTTAGGGTTTAGGGATTCAGGGTACAGTAGAGGGTTTTAGGGTTTAGGGATTCAGGGTACAGTAGAGGGTTTAGGGGTTTAGGGGTTCAGGGTTTTAGGGTTTAGGGATTCAGGGTACAGTAGAGGGTTAAAGGGTTTAGGGATTATTCAGGGTACAGTAGAGGGTTTAGGGGTTTAGGGGTTCAGGGTTTTAGGGTTTAGGGATTCAGGGTACAGTAGAGGGTTAAAGGGTTTAGGGATTCAGGGTACAGTGGAGGGTTAAGGTGTTTAGGGGTTCAGGGTTTTAGGGTTTAGGGATTTAGGGTACAGTAGAGGGTTAAGGGGTTTGGGGGTTCAGGGTTTTAGGGTTTACGGCAGAGGGTTCAGGGGTTTAGGGTTCAGGGTTTAGGGGGTTTTGGGGTGAAGTTTAGGTTTAGCAGGCGTAGGTCTTGGATCCACAAGGGGTTTGGGTCTTGGGCATCTTCGCTGCTTGTCCTGTTTTTGGACTTCAACAGTTACGAATATTATAGTTCTCCTAAAGGCTTAAGGGTTCTCATATATAGGCATACTATGCAGAATGCCCCCGAAACCCGACGCGCAAGGGCAGAGTCCCCCCAGAACCGGCTTTCGGCTTAATCCGACCCTCCGGCTGGGGCACGTGTCCACTTGGTCTGTTGAGGTGAAAGCTACACAGTTTAAGCAACCTTGGGCCTTTGTTAAGGCTCTTTGCATGAATCCTACTGTCTTGGTGTTATAGGCCCAGGGTTTTTTAATCAGGTTCCTACATTAAACAGTTTATGTTGCGGTGGCTCTTGCTAAGGAGCTCCAATTAACCCAATCCTGGATTCCCAAGTACCCCTTTGTCCTACTATTCGGTTGCGACAAGGGAATCCAAAAGAAAGGCAAAAAGGGTACCATGTGGACCTAGTAGACCCAAAACCCCTAAACCCCTACCTTTCAGGAACCCTTTTAGGGTACTACTGGGGGCCCTAGACATGGAACCAGAAACCCCATAGAAACCCTTATAGATCCTTTAAGGAGCTGTCAGATGGCTCAACAGGAACCCCCTTTTCATGGAATAGGGTTTTGGGGCCCATTATACTATAATCATAGTAAGGAACCACCAACATAGTAGAGGTAATTTGTAAGGCCCCTAATTAGAACCCTGAAAGTATCCCATATAGTAACCCCCTATAGACCTCTTTAAAGGAGCCCTAGCTAATTATTTAGGCCCCTATAGTACGTGATCCGCGACGACTGTCGGGGAAGGCAAGACTCCGATTTCGGCGACCTGGCCGCTGGCCATCACGATGATGACGTCACCTAAGACTTTGGAGTTTGGGGTTTGAGGTTTGGTGGTTTGGGTTTGGGGTTTGGGGTTTGGGGTTTGGGGTTGGGGGTTTAGGGTTTGGGGTGTCGGGTTTGGCGTTCAGGGTACTACTTTTTCGTTGGAGCTCCTTCTTCCAGCTGCAGAGTCTGCCGAAGCAATACTGCAGGGCTTACGGTTTCGTGTCCCTAAAGCAGCTCTGAGATCCAGGCGGGCAGGTACAAGTCTGTGCAAAAGGGTTTAGGGGCTTGAGACCGAGGATATGCGTTTCATGGGGGTGTTGCAGGGTTTAGGGTGAAGGATACTGTGAGACCATGCGACCTGACAGAGATTCAAAGCAGCTCAGGCTTTCTACAAGGGTTCTGACAGGGTGCAGCTGAAATTTTCTGCCCGTTTAGGGCTTAGGGTAGGGGCCTTAGTAATTAGAATAGGGTTTGGGGGACCATAATACTATGCTTATAATAAGGAACCCCCAACATAATATTGGTGATTATTTAGGCCCCTATAGGGGCTTGGTGCTAAATACGTTTGCTCACATATACCAGCTGGTCCTGGCAAGCTCCTCGGCACCGCACCCTAAACCCTAACTCCTCAACCCTAAGCCCTAACAAGTTTAGGTTTGTCCCTCCTACATAGCAAGGAAATTTGAGGGTTTAGGGTCTACGGCTAAAGCTCTAAAGTAAGTCCAGAACTAAAGGACCTGAAACGAAACCCTGAACAGACACACTATTGCAGCTTGGCGGCAGTCCTGGATGGTGGAAAGGCGGTGGGCAATGGCCTTTGCAAGGGAAATCTTGCAAAAGCGTTTGGTGGTATTGGGCTTAGGATTTAGGGTGTCGCTTACTCTAGGGGAATTCCAGAGAGGTAGGTGTTGGGTTTAGGGCTCAGGGCTCATACACTCAACCCCCCAAACCCTGAAGCAAGCAGAGCTGTCTCCCACAGAGTAGACACCCCCTGGAACTCAGGCTGACGTCAACTCTCTCATCCCGAAGCATGAGCAGACTTAAACCCTTTTTGCGACTGGCTTGCAACATCACGCCTGGACAGCTGACTCGGGCCAGATTTAAACCCTAATCCGGAGGATCAGTTGGCGGGTCGAAATCAACAGATACCCAGAGAGCCCAATACCCTGTAATTAAGGAATATAGCGTAAATCCTAAGCCGACATCCGAAGACCAAACATATGAAAGGCCGATGCCAAAAGGAAACCTGCCTCGACAACACACAAAAACCAAAACACAGACCGCACGTGGAGGTGCAGTCTTGGGAACGGTAGGCTCTAGGGCTTAGGCTTAGGGGTTTAGAGTCTAGAGTTTAGTGAGACGCTATACATCCCCCGTTTCTCACCACACTTAACTTGCTTACTCATTTTCCGCTTTGTCTATCTAAACCCTAAACCTAAACCCTGAACCGTCTTCCCTTGTCCTCCCTGTCTCCTTCCCCTACCTAGGACTATCTATCCATCCGTCCGTCCCTTGGCTTCTGTTGCGCTTCGGGTACTCCCTGTCTCTATTCTATCGCCCTCTCTACTACAAGGGCACAAGGGCCTTAACAGTTAGAATAGGGCTATAATTATAAATAAGGAATCCCCCCAACAAGTGTTGGTAATTCTCTATAGGCCCCTATATTGTCTCTCTCGTAACCCTAAACCCTAAACCGAGTCTCTCGCCCTCCCTCTCCACCCTCCCCTGAATCACTGAATACCCAGACTGCCAGCCCGGAACACTAAGGCATAGTATTCGAAATTGGGAGTTTCCGAAAATTAGGGGTACCTTATTTTGGGGTCCTTATAATACGGATCCTACTATTTAGGTACTATATTAGGGTTCCCTATTTTCGGAAACTCCCAATTATCCGTGCTACACCCGTAAACGTTGAACCCTAAGTCTCCCCCTAAATCCTGTTTTGGAACTCAGACTCTGCTAATCAGCAAATCCTAAACCCTATAAACTCTACACCCGAAAGCCTTAAACCTGAAACCCTTTAACCCTGACCCCCTAAACCTTAAACCCTAAACCCCTTAAACCCTAAACCTGAAGCCCTGGACCCTAAACCCTACACCCAAAAAAACCTGGGGACCAGGCGATGGAGGTGCGGCCCTCCCTTGCAGCCTGAAAGTGCTTTTCGGCTTCGGCTATCAGGGCTGTTAAGGTTCTTTCGGGTTTGGGGTTTATTAGCGTTTTTAAGGTTCTTCAGGGTTTAGGGTTTATTATTAGGGTTTGGGGTTTAGGGCTTGCTTCTAGGCTTCTGCTATCACGGGTTAGGGTTCTTTAGGGTTGAGGGTGTCGGGATGTATGCGGTGCTGAAGGCTTTTGGGGCTTGGGGTCTACGGCTGAGGGTCTCAGGAATTCATCACGCATTTGGGGGCTTTGGGTTACAATAATTCACGTTTGGATGGCTGTCGCAAGGGAGACATCTGCTAACATCTTTCAGTGGGCTTCAAGATTGACACTTTCTGTGGCTTCAGGGGGCGACCACCTGACGCCCGCGAGATGTAAACCATTGCAAACCCTTCCGAAGAACGGCTACTGTAGGGGCGTAAATCATTCGAGTAGGGTTTCGAGGCATGTTAGAAAAGAACTATAAGAACGAACACCAAGAAGTTGTGCCTTTGGTTATTCAGGGTTCCATAATTAAACACGTCCCAAACGAAGGAACCACGAGAGCCCCAAGCCCCCATAATGCTTGCAGGCGTTTCTGCCCCAAAGCATCTGCGAAATAACTCAATAACTCGTGTTGCGACAAGCGCAAAGCTGCACGGTTTAGGGTGAGGGTTTTGGGTTTAGGGTTCGGGTTTAAGGTTTAGGGTTTAGGGTCACAGCCGAGAGCCTGGCATTTTAGAAGGGATTGCATCCGGGCGGTTTCGTGTCTGCCCAAGGTCTGATCGTTTCGCGCTCTAGTGGGGCGAAGTCCCACGGCATTCCGATATGCTCATCCGTTCGGCCTGGGCCTATGAATGTCGTAACGCCGAACTCAAGAACCCTACACCCCGAGACCCAAGAAGCTGAAGTTTAAGCCCTGAGTCGGGGTTGGGGGTTAGGGCTTCGGGTTTAGAGTTTAAGGTTTAGGATTTAGGGTTTAGGGTTGGGAGAGAGGGTTGGGGGTTTACTATGGTTGCCTTTGTAGTTAGCATTCGTAGGGTTTGGGGGCACAGTCTACTACAATTATAATAAGGACCCCCCCCCAAAAAAAATAATATAGGTAATTATTGAAGCCCTGAAAGTAGTTCGGGTTTAGGGTTTAGGGTTTAGAATTACCTAAACCCTCATTAAACCCTAAACTCCTCCCTCCTGCGGCCTCGAGGGCGGCCTGAACCACGCGTTCGCTGTGTGAGTCCAAGGCGCTCGTGGCCTCCCATGCGGGGGAAATTCGGAGCAAATACAGAGGGGTATAAGGTGTTGGGGATTGGTTTTTTTTTGTGGGCCCTTTTCCATCTGCAAGGGGTTTGGGGTTTGGGGTTTAGGGTTTAGGGCTGAAGGTTTTAGAGTTTTAGAGGTTTAGGGTTTAGGGTTTTGAGGGTTTAGGGGTTTCGGGGTTTTAGGGTTTTAAGGATTTTAAGGCTTCAGGGTTTCAGGGTTTGGGGGTTTAGGGTTTAGGGTACGGGGGCCTGAAGAATGTGCTTTCTGGCCTAGCGCTCGCAAAGTTAAAACCTCGGCTTGTGCCTTCTGCCTGCCTGACTGCCCTAAAATCCCCATGCGTTTGATGCCGAAAGCATTCAATCTTACTCTGGAGAAAGCACTGACCTGTTGCGGAAAAGATATTCTCCCCCAATATGTTTGGAATTTGTCCATCAACAGCACGTTAAAGTAAAAGCACGTCTTGAGGAGCTTCCCCCTGTGCTGAATCGCGAGGTCAACTCCGAGGTGTTTGGAAACAATGGAAATCTCAAAGTCCAACCGGTAGTCCGGCCGAAATTGAAGCAATAGCGCGTTTGGTGAACTTTCATGTAAGGCCCAATGCACGGACTCTGCGAGTCAGTGTAGAAGCTCATTTGACAGTTATCGGTAGCTGCAGCAAAAGCTCAAACACAACATGCTGGCCGTGGAATGGCTTGCGCACATACATCCCAAAGTACCCTGAGTCTTAAAATTTCGCTCTTGCCTCTGGCAATAATCGGTAAACACCGCGGATCACACCTATGCAATGCTTGAACATACAGTCAACCCTGTCTCTGTGTCAATTATCGACGCCCCGCCTCATCGAGAAGCCTTGGACGTCCCCAGAGCTTGTGGATAGCTTACGGTAGGTTTGTTCCAGCTGGGCCACAAAAAAACATGACATGACATGAGTCAGAACTTGCCTATGTCATTCTGTCTCCATGGGTCGACAGCCTAAACCCAAAGCCCTGCCTTATTCCTGAGCCCTGAGATAGGTCATCCAACGTTTCCAACACCCTCTCCTTTTGATATACTCGTGTGGCTAAGTCAATCCGGGCCCCCAAAACCCTAAACCCATTTTCGCATCTAGCCTCATACCCCAAAACCTAAACTCTATAATATACCCCAAAACCATATTGCTGATCTCATCTTTTTTCTACTTCCACAAACCCTAGCCTGTTGGAGGCGCCGCAAGGAGTAATCAACTTAACTTTGGAATTACCAGCGATCTCACCCTAAACCAGATCCCAACATTCGTTATCAAAGGAAAACTTGAAGAAATGTGTATATCGGAGGGTATTCGGCTCTCAGCTCTCTGGAAAAGCCAGCGCCCGTAGAGCCTAATGCACGTACGAAAAATGAACCTTGGAGCCCTCCACCCCTGAGTCCCCCAGAGACTTCCAAAACCCCTTAATAAGGAATATCCCTCAATTTCCAAACCCTCCTAATGAGGAGTATCCCGCAATTTCCAAAACCCCTTAATAAGGAATATCCCTCAATTTCTGGTAAGAACCATAATATGCTTTGAGGCATCTTCCGTAATTGAGTGGTTTGGAAGTCTCTGGGCCCTATCCGAGTTCCGGCTTCTGGCAGGACAAGACGCAAGATAGGGGGGTTGCGAACCAGCGCACGGCAAATGGCCACCTGAGAGGGCGTTGAGTCCAAGGTTCAGGGTTTAGGATTCTTGCGCAGGGCAGTGGGGCTCCGCTCTTGGCAGCTCATGGTGTGGATGTTGAGTCGCAAAACATAAGTAGCAACTTCGGGGACAATGGCATCAGGATGGAATCAGCGGCCGATGCATGACCGCATGACCGCCTGACCGCGGCGAGGGGGAGAAAAAACAACAATCCTGAAACCCGGACCGCTTCGACGCCGTGCCACCGCGCTAGCACGTTTGCATCTGAGCCTGAACCATGAACCCTGAACCCTAGACCGTAGACCCCAAACCCTAAATCCTAGAGTTCCTCAGGTCCTCAACCCTAAACCGTAGTCATTGAGGCGCAATTCGTCCCGACGAACTTGCACGAGCCTTCTGCCTAAATAACTTCTCTGTATTGCCTGCCAGACTGAGGCTGCAGTTTAGTTTAGGCTTAAGGTTTTGGATTTAAGGCTCAGCGCTTGGCGTTTAGCCGTTCAGGGTTTGAGATAAAGGGGACGGCCAGGTGCCCCCAGTTCTTTACTAGAAGTCTCTGCAGGAAGCTAACCCCAATCGATTCGTCTATTCTGGGCTAAGGAACTCCAAAAACGGTCAACCCTGGCACATACTTCCGACCACGCCACCCTCTGCTTTTGGCCACCAGAAAGACGGCTGCCCCGAGGGCCGACCTGCATGGCGAAGTTTATGGCTCACCCTAAGAGTCCATGTACCCAAACAGGGTTCCTTTCAGGGTACCATACTGCTGATGGACAAAATCCTGCATGACCCTAAGGACCCTAAACTATGAGAATTATGGTATATTCCTTATAATGGGTAATGCAGGATTTTGTCCATCAACCGTAGGGTTCTATAAGGGTCCTAAAGGGACCCTGAGGCTCAAGGCTCCAGCAAGATCCCCTCACCCTACACTCCCTAACGCCTGCATAGCGCCACCACCCCAAACCCGATATCATCCGACACCAAAATCCCCTAAACCTAGAAGGCGTAGAGGTGAATCATGTTAAGCCCCTAAACTCACAGACAAGCAGCCCGACTCCTAAATCATCGAACCTTAACTCCAGAAGTCTAAAGGCTAAGTTATCCCTGAATCATCCGAAACCCGAAACCGGTCCTAAACCATCCTAAACCCTAAGTTCATAGACAAATAAGCCCTAAATTCTAAATCATCCGAAGCCCAAAATCCTTGAACCTTGAAGCCAAACATCTCTGCCCTGCCTGCGTGTGCCATCCCTGGGCCTGCACCACGGCTTCCGCTTTTGAAGGAATTCGGTTTAGGGTTTAGGGTTTAGAATTGGGGTTTATGGTTTAGGGTTTAGGTTTAGACTTAGGGTTTAGGGTTTTATGAGGGTTCTATAACGGTTTAGCAAAGGCTCTAAAAGGACTTCATGTAGTTTTTGTTGGGGTGCGAAAGGCTTGTGGGGCTTGCAGTCTTTCAGGGGTTATGGCGCATGCTTCCAGTATTTTGGCTTAAGGCGGATAAGCCTCTGGAAATGCATGCAATGTATCCACAACCCAAGACTCCAAATCCTAATCCCTACCTAGACCCCCCAACTACCCTTTATAGTATGAGAAATATGAGAGCCCTTTAAAGGGTACTTGGGGGCTCCACATATCTGGTTTAAGGGGGCGTAGACCCAGACCTGCAGACCAGACAGGTCCCTACTCAGGGGCTAAAGGTTCCGCGGGTTATTGCAGTGTTGTTGCAAAGAAATTTAGCGGCCTGAAACGTTGGAATAGCGTTCTGCGGGATGTTGTAGTAAATCGATATTGCTATTGCCAGAAAAATTTGTTATTGGTCATGAAGGCCTCTACATTACAGCGCACCTAAACCCGGAGACCTTGCCCGGGACCCCATCAGTTATGCAAGACCTGATGCACAAAGCGTGCGCCATGTCCCGGTGAAGTGGTTGATACAGCTCACCCCCGTCAGGCTGCTAATGTGCCTTGTGGCCATCGATGAAGGTCAAATTCGCCATCCTCAGATTAAACCCGAGATTTCGGCACGGCAAGGGGGGGAAGGGGTGAGCCGGCAGCTACAAGTTCTGCCAAACTCTAACCCTTTTAACTCTAGTCGATGAGGTACGCAACTTGGAGGCATTTCAGAGGAGACCTCCTTCAAACTCTTTAAACCTGGAACGATAAACCCCTAACCCCTGAATCCCTAAAACCCTAAACCCCTGAATCCTAAACCCCCTCAGTCCTCGCTCTGCAGCTTGGTCCTTTCGGACTCCTACTTCGGAAGCCACGAGAGATTCTCCAGAAAGCGCTCTGGGGTTTAGGGTATTGCGGTTCTGGAGTTTAGGATTTAGGATTTGAGGGTTTAGGGTTCGGGGGCTTTGATACACTTCTCGATTTGTGCGTGTCATCCTTGCGCAGGGGGTTTTAGGGGTTTAGGGTGTGGTGGTTTTGGAGTTTTGGCTGTTTGGAGGTTTGGGGGTTTGGCCGCTTTGGTAGGGTTTCGAGTCGCGCACTGTTTCTGCAGTCAGGTTAAGGTTCAGGGTTTTGGGGCTTCGGCGGTTTAGGGTTGAGGATTTAGGGTTTCGGGTTTTGTTTCAGGGTTTGGGGGCTTCGGGGGTTGAGGGTGTGGGGACCATAACCCCGTGGCTTGTGGGCTAGGGTCATACATGGGCATAGGGTGCCCCCCGAGTTACGGAGCGATCTTTCAGACTTTCTCGCACGAGCCAAACATGGTCGGGAGGTCGACAATTCGAAAGATGTATCTTCGAACATGCCTGGCGTTGGATGCTGCACCCCGTCATGAACTAGCACTTGTGTTTATTCTCATGATTCTAGTCATCCTGATAAAAATACCACCCACTGGTATTGTCGTAATCATGAGCTGCCTTGCTGCCGAAGCTCTTCTTGCATTGCTCAAGGTGGTCGGGCGACACTTCTTCGCCATCCTCCAGTCCATACACGACCTGCCATTCGGTATTCGGGCTTGCTGATTGTGCAGGGTTGCAGACGAGGGCCCCACAACAGCACATGCAGCACCAGTCTTGACCAAAGTCTAAGCCCTGAAGCTGTCAAGCCCTAAACGGCCATAAATCCCCTGAAAGCCCCAAAAGCCGCTAAACTCCGTGAAAGCCCCACAGGGCCCCCTGAACCCTTTGCATAATGCCTCACTGCCAAGGCACGTTGTCCAGGATGGAAGCATTGAACAGGATGGGCTCCTGCTTCGTCAAGGCTAGCTTGCTCAAGACTCACACCATGCCAAAAACATAGCCCTAAAAGTTTCGGATCTAGGCTTAACTTCAACAGTAGAAGCGCTAAATCAAGACAGCCTGGGGAACAGCTGCTTCACTACGTTTCACTATCAGATTTCATGTCAGGATGCAGAGTTAGAGAGCTGCCAGTGCCAGCTGCAAATGCTCTTTGGAGCTATCTTGCACAGATGCGGCCCTGGACACAACGCGAGAACCTTGGGTACGTGCGTGGTGCGATTCCGGTACCTTGGGATCCGGTGCGACACTCGCGAAACACGAGAACCTTTCACGGTGCAATTAGAGTGTTCGGAGCCGAAAGCAACGAATCCAAACTGGAGTCTGCAAATACGAAAGCTCACACACAGCACCCGAAATGTTTGGCTCTTCTGTCAGTTCGAAAGCCTACTGCGAATGAACACAATCCCGCATTACCTTCCTCAAGTACCCTGAAACCACGAGAACATTGTGTATTCCTTAGTTTGGATAATGCCAGAATCCGTTCATCGGGCATATTGCTTCTGTTTCCCGGATGCTGCAGATTTCAAGTCTGAGACTTTGAGCCTTTGGGCGTCGGATTCTGAACTCTCACTGGATCACATGCCCTGTGCACGGGTCCTGCCCTACAAAGCCGACTTGCTTGCGCCACCACCTGGCGAGACTCAGTGACTCAGAGTTCTAGAAGGCAATGGGCTTCCAAGGCATGTCAGAATGAATTTCTGCTCAACCAAGCACTTGGAGGTTCATGGGTAGTTCTAAGTGGGGTTGTAAGTACCCTGATATGGGTTATAAGTATAGCTACCCTACTTATAACCCTACTTATAACTGGCCATGAACCTCCAAGCAGTCTCATGGCTTTCTGTTTATTCCAGCAGCTAGCCCTCGTGAGGTTTGAAGTATGTCGCTTCCCGGATAACCACGAGAAGTGTCGCGGAAAGTCGGAGCGAACACCAACAGCTGTTGCAGCATCAAGCTACAAATCCCTCTCAAGAACGCTGGGTTCTGGACTTAAAAAAAACTTCTTGAACAACTTCTTGAACTCTCAACCTTCAATCTTCGATGGCACCTGATGTTGAGATCGCTGAGTGGGGTTCGGTCCTGTCCTCGGTGCGCCCGAGCCGTCACCCCAAAGCCTGTTCGAATTATTTTGCCCGGATCGTGCTCGGTTACAGGGCTCATCTCGGGCGCATCCGTGACATCATGTGGCACAACGAAAGACGCATGGCTGGCAAAAACTGAACATCCTCAATACACCGCATCCGGTTGCTACTTGCTGCCCCAAGGTCTCGAATGCAGGATGCTGGCTTGAAAGCTCCCCACCACACCGTCAGGAAAATCCCGCATACAAACAACTACGGCAGGTGACAAGTGTGGTCATGATGTAGCTCTTTTTGCGGGGAAACTCATACTTGTCCCAAGATGTTTCATGAGAGTCAAAAGGCTTCACAAACTAATTTATTATGCTGTTGGCGCTCTCGCGTCTTTGCTCCTTCATTGCTCTTCGCTTGAGTATGTGCTCCTCGCGTAACCGTTCCTATGATGCAGCTCTGCTACTATTTCCATCTTCGGCAATCAACCAGAAGGCCTTTTTTGGCACAGGCTTGTGTGAATCCCGCCTGGATCTGTCGCACCTCTTCTCGGAACAAGGCCAGACACAGGACGAAATCACGGACACAGAACTGATGAGCCTTTCATGTTCACCTTAAAGCCTAAAACTCGACGGCTGGCCACAGGCTTGCCGTCTCTGCCTCAGCTCCTCGTGATCTGCCACTGCACGGAAGCCCTCCAACCGAAACCCAGCACTCCTCCCCATGAACCCTTGGAGTCCCAACCCTGCAAACAAAACCACAAAACAAACCGTGGGGTTTAGGGTTCAGGGTTCAGGGTTTAGGGCTCCCATCCCTCACCCACCAAAACACGAAAGAACCCAAAAAAGCACTCACACCAACACGCAAAGGCCCAGAAAGCCTTTACGCCTAGACAAGCGTCCGATCAGAACAGAGCCGGAAGCCGGGTCGTAGAAGCGCTGGAGCATCGCCTGTTGTAGGGTTTTAGGGTTTAGGGTTTAAGGTTCAGGGTTTAGGGTTCAGGGTTTAGGGTTCAGCGTTTAGGGAGTTTTGACGGTTGTGATTGGGTTCTTTTACAAGGTGTTTGGAATCTGGAAGGGTCCTATAAGTTTTTTCTGTAAGGGCTGAGGGTTTTGGAAGGATTCTATAAGGGCGAGTTCGGTAA
The DNA here is from genome assembly GCA_003297005.1 of Symbiodinium sp. clade A Y106. NCBI lineage: Eukaryota > Dinophyceae > Suessiales > Symbiodiniaceae > Symbiodinium > Symbiodinium sp. clade A. Next base: position 28,719 of record BGNK01001964.1, read on the forward strand.
TTGGGGCTCTTTGAAGGAGGCTGTTCCATGCTTTGCTCGAGTTAGACATTCGTCAAGGTTTAGGGGCGTGCGGCGCTTTGGGTGCAAAGTTCCGCGGTCGTCCGTCTTTGGGGGCTTAGAATTTTCGGGACCTCGACGCCCTCTGCGAGAATTCGCACTGAGGCACGTGCATGTCTACCTCCTGTGCAGAGACTGCCGGCAAGATTCAACAAACTTCCTCTCAAACCCTGCCCTAAACCCTGAACCCTGAACCCAGAATATTCGCACACTCACAAACTGCGCGAGCCCTTGGTGGAAGACGCCGACATCCAGGCTTCGATGTTCAAGGCCGACGGTTGCTTACGACACGAACCTTGGGCCTCACAACTTGGACTTGAGGTCTTAGTGTAACTACTACTGCAACTACTACTACTACTACTACTGCTACTGCTACTGCTACTGCTACTGCTACTGCTACTCCTACTACTACTACTACTACTACGAACTACTTACTACTACGAACTACTACTAACTACGACTTACTACTACTACTACTACTACTACGACGACTACGACTACGACTACGACTACGACTACGACTACTACTACTACTACTACTGCTACTGCTACTGCTACTACTACTACTACTACTACTACCTGCTACTAACTACTACTAAGAAGTACTACTAGCTACCACAGGCTACGACTAACTACTACGAAGATTATACTACAATTCTATATTCAGGAACCCTATTCTAAGTATGTCAAACGCACCGCTACAATCGACATTGACCGCCGATGGTTGGTCTGATGTTCCCTCTGTAAGACCTTAAGACAAGTGCCCTAAACCCACTAAAACCCCCGACATCACCCTCTAGAACCGAATTATACAGCCAGGGTGCCATGACGGTGCTCTTGCCGCCACCCGACGGACCCACCAAGCCGGCTGAGCGGCCAGCCTCCAGCACGAAGGACACGCCCTGAAGCACCTCCGGTTTCGGATTTAGGGCTATTTAGGACCGGAAAGAACCTAGCTTTCTCAGGATGTCTATAAGGAAACCATAGTAAGGAATCCCAAGAAGGTAGGTTCTGTATTCTTTAGGGCTCCAGGTTGGGTTTACTCGTTTCTCCTTGCGCCGCCTTTTTGGGGCTCAACGGCTTCAACGCTGTAGGGTTTTTGGGGTTTAGGGCTTAGGGTTTAGGTGTTTTAAGGTTTAGGGGTAGAGTCTTGGGGTTTCAGGGCCTCGTTCCTTGGGTTCTTGTTACATTCCTGGCTCTTAGGCTCTATACGCTTGGCCATTACATTTCTGAAACCGCTGTGTTGTTCAAATACAGATCTATGCATGAAGTTCGCATTCCAGGTTGTTCCTCCTCGTGGCTTCTGGAGGATTAAGTGCCTGTGAAATCTATCCAGTACGGAGATATTGCGAACACAGATTCTCGAAAAAGGCACATGTGCGTGTGTTCCTTGCGTCTTCCTCTTGTGCTGAGACTCACGTTCAGTCGGACCTTCAGATTTTACTAGCCTCCACAAAACAGCCCGGCACAAGTTTGGATTGGCCGCTCGAAACGGAGCTGAACGAAGCTTTTGTGTTCTACCTGCCTGGACGTCAGGCCGCAAGGGATAGGTGAAGCGCACGTCTTGAAACCTGGACCGAGGCAGCTCATGACAGATAGGCATCAGCGCATGCAGCTGTCACTCTAATATAGGGGCCTTAACAATTAGAACAGGGTGTTATAAAATATGGGAATTTCCGAAAATAGGGGACCCTAATATAGCCCCCTAAACAGTAGGATCCTTATTATAAGGACCCCCAATAAGGTACCCCTAATTTTCGGAAACTCCCATATTATAATTGTAATAAGGAACCCAAAACCCTTGTCTGCTTAGGGCTGAGGGTCAGGGTTCGAGGTTAAGGCCTCTGGGCATATTATAATCTTAGTTGCTGAGTTCATAAGCCCCAAAAAGTGTACACTTTCAGTTTTCTAGTGTGTAATATTATCCCCAAAAGTGTAAAGTGTATCCACTCAGCTACTAAGATTAAAATAAGGAACCCCCAACACCCTGTTCCAATTGCTAAGGCCCCTACATTACAGAACTGCTGAAGCCTCGATGAAGTGCTAGGCTCGCTTGTCTGCAGGTCCAATGAGATTCTTTAGGGTTTATAGTGTTTAGTCTGGTGGTCTTAGTTGTTTGCGTAACGGCTTTGCTTTTGGACTTTCGGGTTTCGGAGTTAAGGGTTTTAAGTAGTTTCAACCCCAACATCGGACCTTCGCACATTACCCGGATGCCCAATAAAGCACCTGTAGCCCTGTAGAGCCGTAAAGATCCGAACAGCGACAAAAACCCACAAAACCTCCGGGCCACGAGCCCCAACACCCTAGGGTTTAGGATTTAAAGGGGGTTTAGGATTTAGGATTTATAATGGGGGGTTTCGGGCTTAGGATTAATAATGGGTGTTTTAGGGGTTTAGGGTTTAGGTTTGAGTGTTTAGGGTGGAACAAGCACCGCGTGGAATAGGCAGGCGAGGCAACTCGATTCGTCCAATGGCAGCTCCTGCTTCAAGTGCTCGCCTAAGGCAATTGCGTCGGACGGGGGAAGCCACTGGTTCAGGGCTTAGGGTGTAGGGTTTAGGTTTTAGGGCTTAGGGTTTAGGGCTTTTTTCCCTCCTACTTAGCAAGGACGAAGCCCGCATTGCAGGGTAACTCCGAAGGGTTTAGGGCTTAGAGTTTGGGGTTAAGGCTTCGAGGGTTTAGGGTTTTTGGCACTCACCATCGGACATGCCTCATGGTGTTCTTGGCGCGTAGCCGGCGGAACATGAAGCTAATGCATTGAGCTGTAACCCAAAACAAACCATGTAAGTCCTAAACGTAGCCGTGTTGAACGAAAACCCTAAGCCTTACCTAAGCCCGAGACCAAACCCCAGACACTAATCACCAAACCATGCCATACTAAACCCAACATAGACAGAACAAAGTCGACCTGACACTCGTTGAAAACTAAGAAGTGCTTGGTGCTGGGAAGCCAGCGGGCGGGCTTTGGGTTTGGAGGTTCAGGGCTGTAGGGCTTTCGGGGTCTAATATAGGGGGCTCAATAATTAGGGGTCTAATATAGGGGGCTCAATAATTAGAATAGGGTTTGGGGTATACTATACTATACTTATATATACCCCCAAAACCCTATTTTAATTATTGAGGCCCCTACATTAGGTGTGTTGGTGTTTTGGGAGGTATTGAGGGTTTTGACGGTTCGATAGGTTTTAAAATTCAAGATTGGGGCCTGAAGGCTGAGGTACAACTTCGGGTGAAGGGCGGAAAGCTTGTGGCTTAGGGCTGGGCTGAACTCGTGGTTTCGAGGTAAGAACCAGATCCAAGTTGCTTATCATCCCTGAGCATGCTCGTGTGCTTGACTTGCCCGAAGTTAAGATCGGGGGTTTCAGGAACTAGGTATCGTTCCCCCCGCTTGCACCACTTGAATATAACCGGTGGGAAGGTCCAGTTCAAGGACGAAGTGGATGCAAGTACACAGAATCGACACTGCATGGGGCGAGAAGTGAGAAGTGAATTGGCCCAGTTACCCAGCCGGTTCTAATCCATCGATGAGGGACTGCCGGTCGATGATCTCGAACATGTCCTTTGGGTTTCGGGTGCATAGACAAGCAAGAGGTATGTTTACACAAGCCATCCGACAGAAACCGTGGCTCCAAAACCTGCGCCGCCTGGAGGCTTAATTTCTGGGACCCAAAGAACTTCCAGCCAGAGTATTAGACAGGATGTACTTTTTCAGGCATGTAGTATACCGAATACGAGAATAGATACAGGCACATGCACATCTCTAGAGAGATGGTGTAATGCCGGTATAACCATGCACCTGAAATGGCGATAATGATCTCTGTCGAGACCCATATAATTGGCATACCTATTATTGCAAGTGCCGCTGCTCAGTATACGGTTATCCGACGAACCGTATGATGCACAGCTATTCGCATGGTTACATACACACGCATATACATACATTGGTGGAGAAATAGCTGGACAGAGCGGTAGATACACAGATACATAGACGCGTAGATGCATACATAACTAGATACATAGATGCATACATGCATAGGGACATACATACATATCCGCACACACACACACACACATACTTACATCTCTCTATCTCTATCTCTCAATATATATATATAAGCATGTATGCATGAACTGGTTTGTATTAGCTAGCCAGCTAATTCGTTAATTTCTAAATTACTACATGAATTACTCAGCCAAGTATTTTCTATAATAGTTAACTGGCTGACTGACTAACTAACTAACTAACTAACTAGCTGACTAACTAACTAACTAGCTGACTGACTAACGGACTGACTAACTACCTAACAAACTAACTGAACTTGTTAAGAAACTAACGATTCAAACACAGGTGCGCCGTTCTGGTCTTTGTTTTCGTCTCTAGCATTTACAGTATTCTCATTTTGGAATTAGTTCACAGCTGAATACCTAAGTAGCATGAGCCTATAATGCATATGTACAGGTCTAGTTGCGTGTGTTGTGTATACGCGTATACACGTACATATTTGTGTTCGTCTGTACACATATAGGTATATATATATATGACGCCCACATACACATACATCTGGGGCCCCGATTTGGAATACATGCCAGTTCCACAGCAACCAGTCAGTGCAAGCCGGGTGGCATGCGCAGCCACTTTAGCCTGACTGTTGTGCAGGGAAAAAAGGGACAAGGGTGTGCTAGAGGCCTTCTGGAGGACATTCCACCGGGGTTTTGCGCAGGTTGTAGTACAACTTAGGGACTAACAAGAGAGCGTTTTTTCATAGCTATCATGCATCTTAAAGCTTAGAGGCTTAGAGGGCTAGAGGGCCAGAAGCCCGAAGGTATCAAAGTTTAGAGTCTTGAACGGCTGGGGATGGGGTTTAATATCCAAAGCTAAGGATCCTGCTTCAATTTGAGAGTTTCCGAAAATAGGGGACCCTAATATAGCACCCTAAATAGTAGAATCCTTATTATAAGGACCCAAAATAAGGTACCCCTAATTTTCGGAAACTCCCATTTGTTGTCCCTAAAACCCTCTCTCTCACTCTCTCTCTCTCTCTCTCTCAGGTGCTCGAAGCGTCAGACCTGTTGATCGGAAGCCGAGTTTCACGGCTCCAACCTCTGTAAAACCCTAAACCCTAAATCGTAGTTTAAAACCTATATCTGACATCCTGTCAACGGGCCTGGGCTTTGCTTGGCTTTTGTCGGTCGGAGGGTGGAGGGGCGTGCTGCTCGAGGGTGTCCAGCGCTGGGGGCTAAACCCTAAGCCCCTACTTGGAGGTTCATGGGTGGTTTATAAGTAGAGTTATGAGTAGGGTAACTATACTTATAACCCATATTAGGGGACTTGTAACAATACTTATAACTACCCATGAACCTCCAAGTAGGATTCAGGGTGGTAATGCTGCATGGTCGCGTTCACAAGGTCTCTCCTGTGAAACTTTCTTGGGTCAAATGTTCAATGATCCAAAATAGCTTCAGCCGTCGCCGTTGGGCGCAGGCGATTAGGGAAGGGATTTTAGAAGCAATCTACCCTGTAAAAAGGACGCATTCCCAAAGTAGCATGTCTTTGCCTATTTTCCTTACTCTCGAAAGTAATTAGGCGCTCTAACCGCAAACCAAACCTGAAACCCCAAGCCCCAAAACCCTTAGCCCTAAACCTTACGTCCTGAACCCTCATCCCTAATCCAAATGCCGAAAACATGTTTCCTGAAAACCGCCACGCCCTTGTGAAGCGGACTGCCTGAAATGTCCAACCGGTCTCTGAGCAAACAGGCATACAACACGGTATCACTAGCCCAGAAAGCCCAATACCCCTTGATTAAGAAATATACCCTTAAATCATTAGGGGCTTCATATTATGATTTAAGCTATATTCCTTAATTAAGGGGTATTGGGCTCTCTGGGAGCATCATGACGCCCCAAACGCTAAACCCCAACCCTTAACCTCGAAAACATAACAACAATGGAAGCAGAATGGACAAGAGGTTTCTTGAAAAGGCCAAACATGTTTAGGAGCCTTCGCTAGGTCTCCAGTCATTGCCGAGGCCATGCCGGCCCCCATGGAAGCGTAGAGGATGCCTCAAGCTTTTTTTTGGCCCACATTGAGCCCTAAACCCTAAACCCTAAACGCTAGGATTTAGGCGTCACTTCTGTTGGGGTTCAGGGTGTGGGGTTTAGGGTCTTCGGGCTTGCGGTCTCGGAGGGGGTTTTTTGTGCTGATGTTAATAAGCTAAGGGCTTCTGAACTTCTGGGGTCTGTGACAGGTTCTTAACATTTAAAGCTTTCAGGCTTTGAGGGCTTTTTGGCGTTTGATGCTGCAGGAGCTTTTGTTTGGGTGTTCACGCTGCGGCGTGAAACCATTCGGGATCTGTAGGGCGTGTAGGATGTTTACGGGTCTGTGAATGGCCTTACGGTATAAAGTTATGTTCTAGCGCCGTAGGCTTTCAACTCATAAAGGAACTCATACAGATACTTGAAACGCAAGTCTTTAGGGTTTAGGGCTTTGGATCTAACCCCTACCCCGTGAACGCTGCTATTGGGCTCTATGATGGCTTGCGAACTCAAGGAAACGGCAAGCCAGGTGTTTGTTTGCGGATCGCTACGGCTGCAGATCTGGCGGGGTGCTGAGGATTGTCACGGTTTCGGGTTTCGGGTGGGATGTTTTCGGCGCGAGAGTTGCAGGTTCAAGCCTGCAAACCTTTCTGGCTTAGCAGGCAGATAAGCCGAAAAGGCCGTTACGATGATGTGAAGAGCACTATACAGGGCTTTTCGTGCTGAGGTCCTCGGCCTACAGTGTCTACAGGCTCTGCCGACACAAGCTTCGGAAGATGAACTTTCTCTAAGCAGTTCAGGGCATTTAAGTTCAGTGCTGCTTTGCGAATAGACAGTGCATAAGGATTGAAACTTTACCTGGTCGTAAAACACAGACAAGCTTTCCATCAGGGCTTGAAGTGATTCCGAAGTGCCCATGAAAGCTTGCTGTCCGCTTTCGAAGGTGGCGCGGCCCTCCTGGCAAGGATAACGGGCATCCAGCACTCCTGGACCCGTCTTAACTTGGCCCTGAAGAGGTCGTAGGCCAACTTTCCAGCTTGAGGAGCTTATGTAAACCAAAAAGTATTGAAGCTAATGCGCTTCACTACTAATCTTGTTAACCAAAAGACTAGAAGCCAAGCCAAGCACTTGATCTCAGTTTCGGATTGTGGGTTGCTATAGGCATCCGGAGAATTCTTTAGTCACAGGGTTCCACCCAAAGTCGAAAGATCCGATTGCAAAAACCCGAAAGCCTCACGAGCAGGACACCAACCCCAAATCCTGAAACACTACACTAAGCACCCTGACATCCTGATCCAACACCAAACCCTGCCTCCCTTCCTACCTTAACAATTAGAATAAGACCCTTTTTTGAAGGGGGCATATTATCTTTTGAAGCGGGCATACTATAATTGTAACATCTTTCTTGGAATATGCACTCCTAAACCCTAAACCCTAAACTCTAGGGGACACCCTAAGCTCTATTACAAAGCTAAACTCCGTAGAACTGAGCCCGAGACTCAAAACATCCTCTGAAGCCGGCTACTCAGAAAGCTACGGACGACCGAACCAAGCCCCAAACGGTTTAGGGTTTAGGGTTTTGGGTTTAGGGTTTAGGGTTCTTAATGAGCAGCTGTTAACGCTTGTATGTTCGGGCCAGAATAAGTAGCAATAAGTAGGAGCTGGAGTAGAATATACCTTTCGAACCCTAATTTCTTCCACGATTAATGCGCACTTATACCCCACCGTCCTTGATCAAGTAGCCCATGAAGTAAAAGCCGCCTGCCATGACGAAGAAGACCTGATTCGAGCTGATGACCCCCGTCTTTTCGGGGAGTTTGGTGCTGTGGTTTATAAGCTGTATTTCAGCCTATAAGAACCTACTTTTTTGTAGGGTCCCTCTAAATTCCCTATTCGACGCTTGGTACACTTCTCGATCTGTGCATGTCATCCTTGCGCAGGGGCCATGCTAATCTTCTCTGCATCGTTCCAACGTTATCGGATGATCCCCCAAGGGAGGGCTTATTATAAGAGGCCATAAACAGGTAGGTTTTGGTAGGTTAAGGCATGGTTTAAGTTTCTTTTCCTAGGTGGACACCATCCACCGAACTTCTGGAGCGCTAGCTGCCCATCTGCATTGAGTCAACGGCTGAACCGAAGACTCTGACGCTTAAGTCCCAACCGCAGCTGCAAGCGTTAAAAATTACCACGATAGCTTTTGGTGGTTCTTGGTCGAGGTTGTAATCCTTCAGCAACCGATCTCCATCGACAGTCGGGCCGAGGCAGTGGCAATGGAGCTCGAGAGCCCGAATGCCAAGCCACCCAGCAGATTCCTCCTGCGGGCGATTCTTTATCTTATAATCAAACAACTAAATAGATAAGAATATTACTATTATTTTCTTATCTATCTAGTTATTTGCTCATGCATTCCATTATTTGTTGGTGTTTTGTGTTGGTGCTGCTGCTGCTACTGTTGTTGCTGTCGTCAGCAATGGTACTTCTATCAGAAGTAACATAAGGAGGATTGCGCCTTGTTAGCATGACAATCAATACTGTCCATACAATGGCTTGTATGTTCAGTATTAAGCCTGCTTATCAAGGGATGTAAATGGCAACCATCTTTCTACTGCTGTCATGACCGGAAAATGCTTTGCCAAACGCCTGGCATTGCCCGTGCTGGAAAGTCTAGGCAAGAAGATCAACGAAAACACCAAAACCAACAACTTAGCAGCTACGGCTCTGAACATTGGATTCCAGCAAGAAATGCGTCCCTCTGGTGACAAGGATCCCAAAAAGGGACCTGAAACCAGGACCCTCGCCTGGTCATGCCTTTGGACATCGACGCAATCATGCCCCGGTACAGCTCCAGGATATCACGCTCCTGAAAAGGAGCGAGTGCCGCAAAGCGATATCAGGTAACCAGCGAGCCAAATGTAACAGGTGTAACCTTGGAAGAGTAGCTTCACTAATCAATAATCCTGGAAACCTTAGAACCATTAGAAATCAGGCAAATACTAAGAATCACTACAAATCTTGAAAATAATGGAAACACTCGTCATCTCCATATTAGCCGTAATTATTAGCCATGAACGCAGCAAAAACCAATCCGAACAAAAATCAGCAGGCTCTGGTAGTAGCAGGCATGAAACACGTGATTGGCTTGGCAAAAGACCCCAGAAAATGAGTCAGACAAGATGGTACGAAAAGTTGCGATATTTTGCAAAATCAAACGGAGCGACACCATACAATCCTGAAATCACCGACGACCGACGACATCGCCCCTCCTTGGGATACCGGAAAAATAGAAAACAAGACTCATCCAAACAAGTGGCCGGTGCTCTTCAGAGACCTACGGCCTACAGGCTTCAAGGCATGATCAACGATGGTGATGACAATAATGCTGATGAGGGTAGCGGCTGAGCTTGCGGAAAGCTGTGCTTGCAGGGGCGTCGGGACGTTTCCGTCGAAACTAAAAGCAAGAACCCTTAACCCAAAACCAAGAACCCTAAAGCCCCAAAACCCTGAACCGTAACTATCACCAGAACCCTAAAATCCTAAACACCCAAGCCTAGAACTCGAATGTAGGGGCCTCGATAACTAGAGCAACAAGAAACAGAATATGGCTTTGGGCGTATTCTTTTCTAACTCCGCGAAGGAACCGACGGAATAGTATTGGCAACTCTACAGTCTTCTATACCCTAAACCCTCAGCCCTAAACGCATCGGCTTGGATTGTGTGCCAGCAAACACCCCTCAACAGCAGAGCCTTCTCGTTTCACGAGGGATGCACCCGAAACACCATACCCTAAACCCTAAACCCTGGCTTCTATATACCGTCTATACCCTTAAACCCTAAGCCCTAAGCCCTAGACCCTAAACCTTGGTTGCTATACCCTTTAAACCTAAACCCTAAGCCCTAAGCCCTAAATCCTGCATCTCTGGCGATCTGAGGTCTGAGGTCTCGGCGTTGCCGGAGGCTTGGATGGTCCGGGCATTGAGCAGCGAATCCTCGGAGTTTAGATCTTCGGTGTTTAGGGTTTGGGGTTCAGGGTTTCGAGTTTGAGTTTGGAGTTTAGAGCTTCGGGTTTTGGGCTACGGGTTTGGAGTTTGGAGTTTAGGGTTTCGGGGTTTGGGGTTAATGGCTTGTGGTGTCGCAGCATGCAGGCTTGGGGGTGTAGTGCTGGGATTCTGCATGGGGCTGGGGCGGGGTCAGCGCACTTACCATGGCTCGAACCAACTGCACAAGGCTCTTACAATTGGAATTAGGATTAGGGGCCTTTTTGCGATAGAAGAGACCAAGGTCCCTTCTGAAAAAGCCAGAAGTCTTCAAAAGTCCCCTTTAAGGGGTCTCCCTACTATTACTACCTAGGATAGAGTCAACCCAGCTATGAGACTCCGCATACCGGGGACCCTCAACTAGGGGCATAGGTGCCCTTGGAGTCGGTATTCTGGGTCTATAATGGAGGGTACAGGGTTTAGGGTTTAGGGTACAGAGAGGGTGAGATCCTCATCATGCTTGTAGGACCACCAGTTTCAAAACAGCACCACTATGATGAAAGCTCAACTTGCATCCGCGACACGGAGGTCACTTGCGTGGCCTGTTTGAGGACCTGCTGTTATTTCGGTAAAGAGATCTCGGATCTCTAGGATGGGCTTGGGAAGGTTCAGGCCTCTTCTAATCCACCGGGTGCGAAGCTGCTGAACCGAGAGCATGCCTCATTGTCTAGGGTTTAGGGGCCCAGAAAAACAGGAGGGTGAACTCGGCAATAGCTTCAGCAGTACTGTCTTCGAGTCTCGGACCGAGCAGTTGCACAAGGATCCTAACCTCGCTTCTTCCTCAATCGGGCCCCAAAATCAAGAACTTCAAACTTTCTAAGATAGAGCTGATATATAAGGCCAAAAAGTTTAAAGTTGCCCCGTTCACTATCTCAGAATCTCACTAACTGAAGCTGCCAGGGTCCCTCCTCGAGCTTCCACTCCATTGATCAGGCCCAGGGTCTGTAAACACGTCCGTGGAATGGCTACTTGGTCGTGCGGCGCACGGCTGCTGCAGTTAACTTAAGGGATCCCTTCAAGTCGACCCTATTGTAGGAACCCTTATAAAAGATCCCTTGACGGGAGTGCCCACCTGATTCTCGTTCTTGGCACCACCGATCATGACTGCCACCTTGATACCTCAACGACTCACGCAAGTCTACAGGCAGCTAGCTGAAAACTGTTCGAGATTTTCGGAGCTCGAGATGCGAGGTCCCAAAACCGGACTCTTGCAATGTATTCTGCAAAGATGTGCAGAAAAGGTTCTAACTAACTTGCTGCCACGCAAAGTGGTAGCCTCCTTCCCACTCAACAACCCAGCGCAGCACCTGAAGCGATCGCGAAGATGGGAATGGTGAGGAGCATGGCTCCTGCGAAATGGAGGTGGGCGCTCCTCTGTCTAGCATTGGACAACCCCTGCTTTAAGTATGAAACAGCCTTTAACAATAGTATGAAAACAATGAAACCAAGTGACCGTGATTGGAGAGTGAGGGTCAAAGCTCTTCGCGGTGCGTCAGCTGTGCCAGAAATCGTGCACTGCATTTTAAATGTTTCAGCACACACGCATTCCCATGCCTCTGAAACGGGAACTCACCCTTGCCAAGGACCTACTTGCTAACGGAACCACGAAACCCCGATTCCTACTTTTCTGCCTCACCCTACCCAGAACCTGCAGAGCTCCCTAAACCTTAAACCCTGAACCCTAAGCTCCATAACCCTGAACTCTGAATCCTAAACCCTGAACCGCAAGCAGTGCCTCTGGACTCTAAGCCTCTACTCCATGCCCTACCCGAACCCCAAAGCACGGGAGCGCAGAGCACCTGCCATCTCCCAGCAGCCGACGAAAGCCATCGTCAAGCCGACCTACCAAACTGCTCCGAAGTTCACAAAGTCCGTCTCTCTCTCCCAGGCATTCGGTACGTCGGGAGACTTTAAACCCCAAATCCTAAAACCGGTTTAGGGATTCGCGCAGATAGAATGTAGAAAGCTGCCTGTTACGGGATCGACTGACAGGACCTTGAAATCTAGAGGGTGTCCCAGCAAACAAAGACGGAGCGCTCTGACGATTCTGTCACATCACAGCACATGTCCCTGAAACAAATGTCTGGGTTCTTAGTAGGGAATGGGGGAGTGGATTATGGAGACTATCATTGGGGGGTTATGTAGGGACTACTATAGGGATCCATTCCCCCATTCCCTACTAACCACCAGACAGACAAGACCGTCTCCTCCTGGTACAGGCGAGAGGCCACAATCGAACACAGGGCATCCGCATTGTCGCCAAACGCAACGATCAGCTGGGCAATGCGGTAGGCATAGACCTACTGCAAGAAAAATGCACGGCCTGTTTAAGGCTGCGCCGAAACCGCGAGAGCCATGGCGTAGTGCTGGCACTCCCCAAGTCCCAACACCGACAAGCACTCTAGATCCTGTCAGCACACAAGTCGCACTCCAAGTGGCCGGCAAGCTTCCCTGAGCCTTAAACGAAAAAATACCGCAAGCCCCGGATGATAGCGAGGAGGCTGCCTTCAGGGCAGCCACGAGCTTCCCGGGGGTGTTCTCCTCGGCGGCTAACAAGAATGAAGCGCTCCCCATACCACAACTTCTAATTCTAGTCACCTACTCAAAAGCCCTTGCAAACCAAGGCAGTACAATCCAAAGCCTCAGCCCAACAAAGTTCCATGATCAGGAGATCTTTACAGCCATGGGCTCTGCACGATCTACGTTGCTGTACTGAACCCGCCGCTGCAGCTGTGCAGCTGGATCGTCATGGTGGCCAATGTCCTCGCAAGCAGACATGTTCGGGTCGTAACTCAAAAAGCAAAAAGAACTACTTTAATGCCACCCGTGGGCTGAGCAGCGGCTAAGCCCTAAAGTTCCTTAAACCATCTTCAGCGGGCGATGAGCCAGCACCGCTTCTGGATCCGATTGCGCAGCTGGCAAATCCCAGCACTGACTGCGCCAATATGTCCTAAACCGCGAGACAGTAAGAGCGGAAACACCCTGCCCCGTACCCTCGAAGCAGCACATGTCAGAGCTTCAGAGGCCTGTCCTGGGACCATTTATGGCCCCTTTTCAAAGCATGCGTGCTACACAAAACCATTGAACCGGTCAGCCTTTGCACACCCTATAGGCCTCATAGTAATAGCATAGTAATAGCATTCAAGCCCCATTACCGACAGCCTCAAACTGCCCCAAGGCATGCCTGGCGGAAGATGCTGGTGAGCATGGCGACCCTGGCCTCCCTGGTGGTGATCTGCAGAGACGGAGAGGCTTCATGGTATGCGGTCTCGGCTGTATGAGACTAGGGACTAGGGTTCAGGGCTTAGGGTCCTCAAGTTGCATTGTGTAACCCAATAACCCGAAAGCCTCAGAATGTCGTTCTTGAGGCAAAAACACACTGTTTAGATGGGAACACGGTCTGGGACGAGGCTAAGGACGGAGCTTTTGGTGGCAAGCCGATATGGCTCTGTACTGTGAAGCCAGGTACTTGGCTGCTGATTCTCTCGCGCAGTGCTTGCATCTTCTACTGCGGACCTTTTCAGTAATTCTAAACCCTAACCCCCGTGAAGTCATTTCTATATCATGCGACAGCTGAAACTGATGGATCTACCGAATGATGCTGGTAGTATCCGCCGACCCCGCTGGGGCAGCGCCCAGAAGTTGGACTAGCTTCGGCGTCAGTTCCATGATACTCAACCCTACTCAACTCCACGCAACCATACCTCGGCCCCACGCGGCCCTAACCGGCGCCAGGCGGCCTAGACTTGCTTGGGCGTCAGTTCCATGATACTCAACCCTACTCAACCCCTGAGGCGGGGTGCGGAATGGAGCCGGGGTGCGCCGGGATTGGCCGGGGTCGCGGCCCCACTCGGCCTATCCTTGTCGCTAGGTCTAGTAAGACTAATTTGCATAGGCTTTAGTAGAAATTCGATCTTAGAGTAATTTTATTGAATCCCAATGCATGCCCAACCCTTCCCCAGCCTCACTCAGCCCTAACCGGCCCCACTCGGTTGTTTCAGAGTAATTTATAACTTAGGGTTACGAAATCATGAAATTCGTGGTCTTAGAGTAATTTTATTGAAGCCCAACCCTTCCCCAGCCCCACTCAGCCCTAACCGGCCCTACTCGGTTGTTTCAGAGTAATTTCCCAATGCATGTCCAACCCCTCCCCAGCCCCACTCAACCCTAACCGGCCCTACTCGGCCGTACTCGGCCCCACTCGACCCCACTCGGCCCCAACCGGCTCCACGCGGCCCCACTTTCCTTGCACCAGGACCTAGTCTTGGAGTAATGTAATTGAATCCCAATGCATGCCCAACCCCTCCCCAACCCCACTCAGCCCTAACCGGCCCTACTCGGCCCCACGCGGCCCCAGCACTTGGCCTATCCTTGTAGCCAGGGCCTAGACACACTCCCAATGCATGCCCAACCCCTCCCCAACCCCACTCAGCCCTAACCGGCCCTACTCCGCCCTACTCTGCCCTACGGCCCCACTCGGCCCCAACCGGCCCACGCGGCCCCACTTGGCCTGTCCTTGTAGCCAGCCTAGTCTTAAAGTAATTTAACTGAATCCCAATGCATGCCCAACCTCCCCAACCCCACTCAGCCCTAACCGGCCCTGCTCGGCCCCACTCGGCACTGCTCGGCCCCACTCGGCCCCAACCGGCCCCACGCGGCCCCACTTGAATCCCAATGCATGCCCAACCCCTCCCCAACCCTCACCGGCCCCACTCGGCCCTACCCGGCCCTACTCGCCCACTCGGCGAGAACGGGCCCCACGCGGCCCCACTTGGCCTATCCTGGCAGCCAGGGCCTAGTCTTAGAGTAATTTCCAATACCCCTCCCCAACCCTACTTGGGCCCCACTCGGCCCGAACACGCGGCCCCACCTGGCCTATCCTTGTGCCTGTCTTAGAGTAATTTTTTTGAATCCCAATGCATGCCCAACCCCTCCCCACCCTACTCGGCCCCACTCGGCCCCAATCAGCCCCACACACGGCCCGACTTGGCCTATCCTTGTAGCCAGGGCCCAGTCTTAGAGTAATTCGTAGTCTTAAAGTAATTTTATTGAATCCCAATGCATGCCCCAGCCCCGCTCAGCCCTAACCGGCCCTACTCGGTTGTTTCAGAGCAATTTAATTGAATCCCAATGCATGCCCAACCCCTCCCCAGCCCCACTCAGCCCTAACCGGCCCGACTCGGCCCTACTCCCCACGCGGCACTTGGCCTATCCTTGTAGCCAGGGCCTAGTCTGAGAGTATTTAATTGAATCCCACTGCATGCCCACTACTCGGCCCCACTTGGCCTATCCTTGTAGCCAGGGCCTAGTCTTAGAGTAATTTAATTGACTTCCAGTCCTTGTAGCCAGGGTGCAGTGAATCCGCCCTCTGGGCCGGTGGTTGGGCATGCATTGGGATTCAATTAAATTACTCAG